>JXCR01136472.1:0-13250 GCA_002079205.1 Phalaenopsis hybrid cultivar | reverse complement strand
CAACCATAGGGCCACCTGATTTGATATTATAACTTGACAAACTAGATAACTCAAACTCATCGCGGCAGGAGCTTGGAGCTAGCATGGTGGGCAGCACGATCATCTTCAACAACAAAACCTGTCTTCCCCAGCTAAACAAATATTCCTTCCTTAGACCTAAAACACAAAGCCATAGGACTTCAAGAGCTTATGCAACGTAAATCCTCACCTTATCTTTAGGCCTTTGTATAACCCTGCTATATAATATTATCCCTAATTTGTCTTAGGATTCTGAGGTTGTCGTTTATCATGACCTAAATCCTCACATCTTTCAGGCTATTTGTGTGATTATTTCACACAAATGTAAGCCCAACTAATAAAATTGGCAAGATGAAACACCTAAATATTTCTCCTCAAAATTGAAGCCAAACATTAGGATAGCTCGGGAAGTCACCGAGGTTCTCCTATGGATCCATGATAACCCCTAGTTCTTCTTCCTTTAGATTCTACAATAAAAGGTTCCAAATTTGAACCAATCCCCTTCCACACCTCTATGTCCGATTTCGTTGAAGAGTCCTACTCTTTGAAATTCCTTGAAGATAATATTTCCTGATTTTTATCGAGAGTCTTCTTAGGTGACTTTGGTCATTTAGGATGTAATTAACTATAGGGGCTTGCCCTTATAAAAAGCATGTCCGAACCCAGCTTAATATAAACCCTATTTAATACTTTACATTAAATAGGAGAACTTGTCGGCAAATTCAATGGTTTCGCAGACCAAATTTAATTATTTATATTAAATAGGGGAACTTGTCGGCAAATACAAAGGTTTTGCAGACCAAACTGACGTCATACTTTCCTTAGTTTATTTGATCGAGCCTCATCCTCAATTCTTGTGTTTATCCTTCACCTATTTAATCCTTTATATTAAATAGGAGAACTTGTCAGCAAATACAAAGGTTTCGCAGACCTAACGGACCTACTTTCCTTAGTTTATTTGATCAAGCCTCATCCTCAAGTCTTGTGTTTATCCTTCGGGATAAATACAAGCTTTGAGGTACAGTGCTCTTTCATTTTAAACTATGAAAAATATGGGGTCACTTTGATTTCATACTTCAATGTCCTTCTGAAGCGGCCGACGGGATTTCAATTCCAGCTACCGACAGCTTTTTACGTGCAACCCCACAAACCAATCTGAAATAACGCCGACACCAAGTTGCGCAAGCAAAGAGCAAGAGACCTCAAAATTGAGAGATTCAACCAAACAAATTTACTTTCTTTTCTTGTTGTTTTTATCACATTTAATTATCAATATATGTTTTCAAATTTTAAAAAAATTTTATTGCTTGATTTTTTTATTTTTCTTAAAGAAGTATTTTATTTGAATTTTATGATTATCAAGTTTTTATTGTTTCGTTTCTTATTCATTGTAGTTCCGAACCAATGTATGGCTTTGTGGCTTTTATCCATCGCACAAAATGGGCAATTGAACAAACAGACAAAATTTTGAAAAAGATTTCATTAATCTTGTTCAATAAGTGTTACAGATTGAGTGCAGGCCAAAGCCTCAAAAAGTATAATTATGCTTGCTGCTTCAAAGTAAATATGAAAATATCTCAGGTTGAGTATATATCATAAGATGAGCTTGTCTAATATAAATCATATCTCTTGTGACAAAATGCAGTAAAGAGGAATCCTTTGAGTGTTTGTCTCTGTTGGGGCAAGCTTCTAATCGAGTCAACCTCCTAGGCCACGCTCCATGACAAGAGTTCCCTTTTTGCTTGTGCCTAGAGGTGCGAACCTCTCATAGCTCGTATGGCAGTAGCTCTTCCAACTCCTGGTCTGGCTGGAATCTATATGGAATTTTGTTGTCATCCATTCTTTAGAAGGTTAGAGACACCCTATGGTGTCGCACCCCTAGATTGTAATGTTTGATGTTGTCTTCTCTGTTTCCTTTAAGAACAAGCACTGAACCTATGGGTAGCCGAATCTCCACAGTTCCTCTGAACTCGTCGGGGCCAATGATATCAATTTCTTTGCCAAATAGAATATTGCTCTCGCTCATGAAAGATACCATGTAGAAAGGCCTCACAAAATCATGATGATCTAAATGTGAAGGAATGCAATCACCCTTGTCGTAGATTTTGATAATGCAGCTGTTAGGAATGCAATCAGGTGGAAGTATGCTCCATCAGGCAATTCTCTTGATCATCCATTTTATCATGAGAAGTAGCGGATCCACCTCATCGTGTATCAGAATCCCCAGGGGATTTCCTTGTTTCTTTAACGAAGTTGTAACAGCAGCCACATTGTATGGTGATCCAGCCCATTCCACGCATCCACTTTTGTGGCCTGGAATAGGTTCTTTCCATCAGAAGGCCTGCTCGACCCCTGTCTTTTAGATCAAAGATAAAATTAAGAATACTTCTTTTGTCGCTCTCGAAGAAGACCCTACTATATAACTCCAAACCTTTTAATATATTAATGAACCTTCCTTGAACTACATCATAGAATTCAAAATCCCTTTTGCTTACTTTACTCATTTTGTGGTATTTCATCGTGTTGATAATTGGCGGCTACAGGGGATGTTCCCTCATTTCAAAATTGATGGGAATCTAAATTGGTGTTGCTTCTGTCTCCAGCGGAATGTATGACTCTGTATCCAATGAGATATATGATTCTGTATCCAATGGGACATATGGTTCCCCCATTGGGTGATCAGTGGTCTGAGATCCATCGTCAGTGGACGCGTACTCCTCCAAAGTACTATAGCGCTCCAGGTGGAGGACGTTGCAGTCCGACCATTCCACAAATGCCCCTGTAGCTGATGTACGTGTAGGTACCTCAGCGTTGCATGTCGGGCAACTCGTACAAAGAACATCTGAAACTGGTGGTATCTCTAGCTATATAAAAAATCCAGACTCATCGTCTATAGCAAGCAAGCTGGAAGAGGTCTCCCTCATGCCGGATCATAGATATTCCCCTCAGGAATAGGGGTGAGAAGTTTTTTGCCTCTTTCTAGCGTCTTCTCTCTTCGCGTAAGAAAGCCCTATGCTTTCGGCAGTTAGCGTTCTTATGTTGAGTTCTTTGCAGTGGTGCATTTAACACCCTTTCATCAATGGCAGTGAATAGGCCTCTATTCAACGTAGCTATCATAGATGGTAGGTGACTAGTTCTTTTCATCGGGTCTTACTGTACCATCACATTTTTTCCCTTCAGCGAGGAACTGTCTCTGATGCTTAACCTTAGTAGTGATGGTAGCCATTCTTTTTCCTGATGGCTAACCACATCCTTCAGAGGACCCTCATAGTACTTGTCAACCTGATTGAAGTCCTTGTTGAAGTCTATGGTGCCGCCTTGCGGCGCCCTTTCCTTGTTGAGTGCGAGGTTCTAGCCATCTTTAAAAGCAAAAATCAGTCTCTGGTATGACAATTTTATCTGCAGACCACAAGAAAAATATCAGTGAGCTAAAACTTAGCGTGAACAAGAACAAAATAAAGTGTTTATTAAGAAAAATTTTAGCTTATGTTGGTGAGAAAATTCTTTATTTATGTATGTATCTTGTTTAATTTAGTAGAATATAAAATTTAAAGATAAAAAAGAGAAAATTGAAGTGTATAATTTCAAAAATTTTCATTAACTTGAGATTAATTTTATTACAAAATTTTTTGACCCTGTCACAGACGTTTGGACAAATAGATAACCATAGAATAATCAAAATTGCAAATCAAGCGATGTCAAGCAATGTTAGGTTGCGTAGTCTATCATCAGGTGTCCTCTGTTAATCGGCAGCATGGGTTTCTCACCACGAAAATCTACTAGCTGGTAGGCTCCTCCTGCGTAGACCTTTCTACGACAAATGGTGCCTCTCAAGTTGGCTTGAATTTTCCACCTATCTTACGACGTACAAGAATGGGTCTTTTAAGCACGAGGATAAGGTCACCAACTTTAAATGTCCTTGGGCGACAAATTTGTCATAAGCATGTACCATCTTTGCCTTGTAAAGTTCCAAATGTTATTGTGCTTCTAGTCGTTTTCCCTCATGACTCTCTAGTTTTTCAAGTCTGAGTTTTTCACTTTCTTCTGTTGTAAGTTGATTGGCGACATTGACGCTGAGAGAGGGCATCTGAACTTCTAACGGTAGTATGGCCTCGGACCCATACACAAGCATATAGGGTGTGCACTGAATGGGAGTCCTGAACGTTGTCGGGTAAGCCCACAAGGCTTCTAATAATTTGTTGTGCCAATCTCTTTTGTTGTCATCTAGTGTCTTCTTCAAAATATGTACCAATGTCTTGTTGAAGGCTTTGGCTAAGCCATTTGCTATGGGATAGTAAATTGTAGAATATCTCCAGTCTATCCCATGTCATTTGATGAAATTGTTGATTTTGGTGCTTTTGAAGGCTATCCCATTATCAAAAATTATTCTTCGCGGTACTCCGAAATGGTAGACGACTTGACTTTTAAAGAATTGAAGGACGTGCTATGTCTTAACCTCTTGTAGCGGCACTGCATCTGCCCATTTGGAGAAGTAATCTGCACCGGCGAGTATGAATATGTGTCCTCTGGAAGATGGAGGGTCTATCAGACCTATTATGTCTATGCCCCAACACTCAAATGGCCATGAGGTGACGGTTGGGTGTATCACATTTGGAGGTTGGTGCAAGCCACCCCATGCACTTGGCTTTGATGACATATTCTAGCTATATCCATGCAATCAGACAACATTGTTGACCAATAATATCCGAGTCTCTTGATCTTAATTTTCATCTTTGGCCCTAACTGTTGAGCACCACACAATCTATCATGTACTTCTTTAACAATATTTTGTTCTTTGACTCTGCTCAAACATCGTATCCACATTTGATTGAACAATCTTTCGTAGAGAACGTCACCCACTAGAGTGTACGACACAACCCTTTTTGTAATGTGATGTGCCTCAGACTTTTCCTTTGGCAGCTTTCCAATTTGTAAATATTCTATCAATGGCTAGCACCAATCTTCTTTAATATCAGCAATCACAATCATCATTTCTTCTTCTTCTTAGAGATTGTGTAGATTTTTTAGGTCGATTTGAGACAAAACATTTCTTCCTTGTACTGTGATATCAATAGAATCCTCCAGGGGATATGTCAGCTCCTTAGCAAGTTTTGCTATGGATGGGCTTATCTACCTTAGGAATCCGGTAGAAAGTTTCATTGGAAATCAGCTCCAACAGTTTTATTGTATACTGATGGTATTCCGCTAATCTTAGTCTTAAAATCTTGTACTGTCTGGCGACTTGCTGGATGACGAGTTGAGAGTCACCATAGATGGCAATATCTATTTTATCCATTGAAATTGCCAACACCAACCCGATAATTAGTGTTTCATATTCGACTTCATTGTTGGTACATGGCTCTGTCAGGTGGTATGAGAACCTCAGCATAACCTTATCAGGCGTGATAAAGATTACACCAATCCCTATTTTGCTTGGTATAACTGTCTTTTCTTTTGTCTCCTCTGGCTGACGAATCTCCATCAAAGTACATCTCCCAACATTTTGCACTGGATAATTCCATTTGTAATATTTTTTCATCTAGTAGTTTGTCATTAAGTGGGGACCCAGCCAGTAGTGGGTGTGCAGCGAGAAAGTCTTCTAAAATCTTCCCTTGATAGCATAGAGGGGAACAAAAGTTATATCAAATTGTAATAAAATCATTGACCATCTTGCTAGACGTCTTGAGAGTGTTGTTTGGGTCATCAAATATAGTAACGGATTAACGTTCAAGATTAGGGTAATCTTATGAGAAAGCATGTATTCTCTAAGCTTTTGGGCAGTGAAAATCAAAGCTAGACAACGCTTCTCAATAGGTGATTACAATATCTCTGTCGGTATTAGGCGGTGACTTAAATAGTACAGTGCATTTTCCTTACCCTCGTCATTGACTTGGGCTAAGAGGGCTCCAGGTGAGTTATCTAAGGCCATGGTATAAAATATCAACGGTTTTCCCAGGATATGGGCTGCCAAAACAAGAGGTGTCATTAAATGTTGTTTAACGTTCTCAAAGGCCTGCTGGCATTTCTCTTCCCAAATGAATTTAACATCCTTTTTAATTAATGTCGAGAGGGCTGACACCTACCTGAGAGATTAGAAATAAAGCATCTCAGATACATCATTTTTCCTTGGAAGGAACGTAGTTGTTTCAAAGTTTTTGGAGGAGGCATTTCCAAGATAGCTTTAATCTTATCCAATTTGATCTCGATTCCTCGATGATGGACAACGAATCCTAGAAATTTCTCGGAGGTAAGGCCGAAGGCTCACTTTAAGGGATTCATCTTAAGGTCATATCGTCATAATCGTTCGAACACGATCCTCAAGTCGTACAAATGGTCTACTTTTCATTTTCTTTTGATGATTAAATCATCCACGTAACATTCCACTTGGTTGTTAATAGAATCATCAAAAATCTTTGTCATAGCTGTTTCGTATGTTTCTCCAGCGTTCTTTAAGCCAAACAGCATCACTATGTAGCAAAAAATCTTGATAGGTGTTCTGAATGTTGTAAGTGTTGCATCGTCGAGAACCATCTTGATCTGATTGTATCTTGACAATCCATCCATGAAGGAGAAAATTTCGAGTGTCAAAGTGATATCCACCACAATTTCTGGTATCGGTAATGGGAATTCGTCTTTTGGACATGCTTTATTCAAATCCCTGAAGTCTACACATACACAGATTTGTCCATTTTTTTTTTCTTAACTGGCACAATCTTAGCTAACCACGTGGGATATTGCTCTTCAAAGTTAGCATCTATTAATTTCTTTACCTTGGTGATGACTTGCTGCTCCATTTTGAGTAGCATTCTTCTAGGAGCTTGTTTCACTGAGGTTATATCTTTGTCCACCCAAAGTTTATGAGCTACAACCTCTGCTGACAGTCCTGACATTTCATCATAACTCCATGCAAAGTAATCTTTAAAATCTATTAACAGTTTGATCAATTCCAAAGATTCTTCATCATTGAGTAGAGAACTTATAAATGTAGATTTGGGTTGTTCTTCAGTTCCGAGATTAATTTCCTTTAATTCATCAACAGTTGATTTAATTTCCTCCTCAAATTCTGGTGGAGCATCTTCTATTAGCTGATCAGTAGAGTCATCCTCCATATCAAGGAAATCCTCTCTTGATTCACTGGTAATAACCTTACAAAATTTTGAATCATCGACTGGTCCGACTGTACCAAATGTGAGACCCTCTTTTCATTTGGGAGTTTGACTTGTAACATCCCATAATTTTTAAGAAAGTTGTAGTTTATGTTTTGGCATTTATTTTGGTAAATGTCACTATTAAATTAACTTTTTTACATAAGGCAAAAAATAACGAAATGTCAATTCCATTAATTCATTAGGATCATCATCCAAATTTACATGATTTTTAAGATTAGTAGAAGTAGAAATACGATATAACTTGATCGGATTTGAACCAGCACTACGGACTTCCTTGACTTCTAAACTCTCGACATTTTAAAGGAGAATTGGAGTAAGGGTCATGGTGTTCACATAGTGGTTTATCCGATCATACATTGTCTCATATTCACTTTTCTTCGTATATTCTAAGGATATCTCATACTGAGATTTATTTTATTTGGTAATCATTATTTCATCTTCAAAAATATCTTCATCACCAAGGTTGATGGTCGGCCATGTCCGTTCAACAATTAAGTTGGTTCTTCCTCGTCCACGTCCCCGGCCTCCACCTCAAGTGCGCAAAATAAAAGAACCCCTACCAACTTATTGCAAAAGAGTGGCAGAAGATTGTTGAAGCGGAGTTGAATGGCTTCTTGTTTGTGATTCTTCTGAATTATCACTTTTATTTGTCACAATTTCACGAGAGAAGACAGTTTCTTTGGAGGCACATAGTAGGCGGCATCTTCATGAATACCAACTTCATGAACTAAAAACGGTTGTAGATCTCTCTTGGTGTAATGTTCTTGTCCCTCTTTGTAGTACTTGATGCATTGGTGTAGAGACGACAGAACTATATTGTGTTCATGAATCCATGGTTGACCAAGTAGAGAATTGAAAGAGGTCTCAACATCGATGAAATGGAACTTAGTGGTTGTTACTAGTTCTCCAACTTTCATAAGTAATGTAAATGATCCAAGAGCTCTTTTTCCCTTTTGGTTAAACCCTCTTAGCATCATTTTATTGGTCGTAAGCTCTTAGGTTTCAATGTCCAAATATTCCAATGTCCGTAGACTCACCAAGTTGAGGTATGCTCCAGGATCTACTAAAACTCTGGACAACACAAATCTGCCGATGTTAACAGAGATATAGAGCGGACGACTGTGGTTGGCGGTACCAAGCAGCAGGTCTTCATCTGTGAAGGTTACCCTAGACTGTTCCTTCAACGAGCAAACTTCATATGAGGATGTACTGGCCAACTGGGCTAAGCAAATTTCTGGGCCAAGCAAAGCTGTAACCAAAGACTCTCTCAACTCCTTTGATAGGATTTGAGTGTCGTAGATACTTAATCTGGCTGGCAACTTCTTAAAATGAGCTAGCACATTGTAATCTACTTTGTGAGATCTTCCGATTTTCTCTTGGTTATATTATTCTTCCACTGACAACTTCCTAAGATGAGGTTTGCTCAATGTCCAAGCAGGCCAATGTCCGTAGACTCATCAAGTTGAGGAATGCTCTAGAATCTACTAAAACTCTAGACAACACAAATCTACCGATGTTAATATAGATATAGAGCGGACAAGTGTGGTCAGCGGTACCGAGCAGCAGGTCTTCATCTGTGAAAGTTACCCTAGACTGTTCCTTCAACGAGCAAGCTTCATATGTGGATGTACTGGCCAACTGGGCTAAGCAAATTTCTGGGCCAAGCAAAGTCTTAACCAAAGACTCTCTCATCTCTTTTGATAGGATTAGAGTGTCGTAGATACTTAATATGGCTGGCAACTTCCTAAGATAAGCTAGCACATTGTAATCCACTTTGTATGGTCTTCCGATTTTCACTTGGTTATGTTGTTCTTCCACTGGCAAAGGTGGAGGTAGTTCTTCTCGAGTTACTATTTGTTTTCCTTTATCTACTGGAGCTATTCTTTGTGGTAGTACTCTCCCGCTCCTTAAATTCACCTCTGTAATTTCTTCTTCTTGAGATATCATTGTTGAATCTTCTGGTGTTTCCTCTTTGTCGGAAAGATCTAAGTTGATGGCAAGTGGTGAACCATGGTACTTGAGGATTGGTTCCTCACTTCCGGTGCTGTCGTAAGTGGTATTATTGATATCTTCTTGAGTCTTGTTAATGAGTTAGTCGGACTCAAGTACAATTTGAGAATTTTTTTAGGAATAGAGAATGAAGCTAGATTGATCATAATTGATTATGTTATCACTGAAAATAGTTAAAATGTAGCTAAAATCATAATCATTATATTTATAAGACCCCGGAGGGGTAAAAAGATAATCATACAAGGTCAGGGGTTTGACGATTTTCTTTCCCGAATTCGAGACAATTAATCTAGCAGAGGCAGCCCCTATCATACCCTCCGTGCTATCAGTCTTCATGGTGGTGTTCTTCTTCTTTGTATTTGACGATGATGGATCTCCTGGTGAAGTCTTCATCTCAGGCTTGATAGGCTGAAGTCTCTGAACGGTGGCTTATTTTGATGCATCTTGAATTTGGTTTAGGACCCTCTTGAGCTTATCCCAAGTTGTACTCCATCCATCTTCTCCAGTATATGGATCAATCGGAGAGATTGGTTCAGTCAAAATCATATTTATAGAACCTTTTTCAGGTTCTTTTAAATATTCTTTTGAGATTGTTATATTCCCTTCTTTAAGGTTCCTCTTGAGCCAGTCTTTAAAGACGAAACATTCCTCTATAGTATGTCCAAGAAACCTGTGGTACGAGCAAAAAATTGGTTGATCTTTCTTGTCGACCTCTTCAGGTTTCTTTGGATCTGTTAGTCTAAACTTAGGCTTCTTCATCAGACTTCTAAACAATTTGGGTACGGCTTTGTCTTTGAGGAAATACACCACCTTTCTAGATTCTACAATGGTCATTTTCTTATTATCTGTTCGGTATGATCCTCCCTGAGACAGTTGTTGGCTAAACTGACCATACTGTTGTGTTTGTTGTTGAGTGTGATATGATGATGATTAATGAGGATTTTCTGCATGTATCTTCATTGGTTGTTTTCCTTTATCAACCGTTGCTACCGTCTCGGACTTCCTTTCAAATACTTTGTTTGCCTTGGATTTCTCATGAGAATCCATATGTTTGATTTTTTTCTTGAAGACTGCTGGCTTTGCTGAGTAGCTTCTCAAAGGATTTAATGGTGAGTCCCTTGAGCATGAAAGCTACTAGTCGATGAATGCTCTTGAGTAAGATCTCAATCGTGTGATGTTCCTATAGTTGATGTTCACATTTCATGCTAAGGTTTCTCCACCTCAAGATGTAATCCACTAAAGTCTCATTGGGCTTTTGCTTTTCCATCATGAGATCTCCAATAGACACATGATGTTGTACTCTGATAAATCTCTTCACGAACAATTGTTCAAACTCGTCGAATGTCTTAATTAATCCGTTGGGTAAATCAGCATACCAATCAAAAGCAATTCCTGACGGGCTGCTGACAAACTGATGGAAAAGCAAGGCTTCGTTACCTTCGGTATTATAACAACTAGCTCGGAAATATGCTATGTGTTGCCTAGGATTTCCAGTCTCATCAAATGTCTTAAAGTTTGGTGACACAAAACCCTTAGGATAGGACACGACATCGAACTCCTCCGCGTAAGGTCTACCCTTTAAAACCAATGCACCACCCTTAGATTGGATTAAGGCCTCCCGAACTTGTTCGGCCATTTGTTTAAACTCCTTTTCTGGCAAGACACTTGATGGAGAATCCTTCTTTCGTTGCTTATCCTTGTTTGCTGAGACAACTTCTCTTCTTTTATCTGTGATATGTATAATCTTCGATTGATTGACTTTTGGAGAGGCTAACTATGGGGGTTGAGATTGTCCTTGAACTGTGGCCATGGCAGTCATGACTGCAATCAACTATTCTATCATTTTTTCTAGTTGGCTGACTTGCTCATCCCTTAAGAAGATAGCCCTACACAGCTCATCTACGGCATTCTCTTGGAAAAGAGGTTGAGCGTAGCGCGCAGATGCAACGGCTCTGGTTTTAATGACACGAATATCTAAGAAATACTCTTTGAGGTAATCACTAAAGTCAAAATCTTCATCATCATCATAAATAAAGACTCTATGCTCTTGGGCTAATTTGGAAATCTCAACCTTAAGCTTTTCAACCTTTTCTTCAATTATTGTCTCTTGGATTATCTTAAGATCTTGAGGACCTTGTTGGACCTCCCCCACTTGTTCCTTGATCTCGCTTGCAATTGTTGCGGCAATGTCAAATACTTTAGACCCTGGCTTCATTCTGTGATCTTGCCCTGCTGGCTTACTGGACTGTATCGGTACAACGACCTTAGGTATTCACACCTTTTTCTTTGACGGTGATGTCTTGAGACGGAATGTCTTAGTATAGACCTTGTCATGTCAAGGAGAAGTATGCTCCAATGGCGCAGACCAAATACAGTACTGCGTAGTCTCTTTGTTTTTTTCCTTTGGAACTTTAGGAACATCTCTATAGTGGGTGATTAGTAAAATTCTCGGACCCAGACGCAACTTAATAGGTCGACGGCCTGCGGCTATAGTGACAGTAGAATCGGTAGTAACGGTGGCGGTATCAACTCTGCTTCTCAAGCAAAACCAAATAGGAATGCGAGTAGGTAAGGCTTCAATTGACTTCTGGGAGTGTCTTGCAGATCTGACGACCTTAAGAATTTCTTTCTTCATACGAGGGGGTACTGCACATCCCACTCTTTTAAGTAACTCGCCAACTGAACAACCATCCTTGGCAGCTAGTCTCTAAAAAACTAAACTGACTCGGTGATCAGAGCAAGCTTCTTCCTCTGTTGATAATGTCCATGAAGTAACGGTAAAGTAACGGCGATCGTTTGGATACTTTTGTTGGTATCCATTAAGGGATGGAACCTACTCCCTCGCAGAAGTGGATAGGTCTCTAGTAATCCTGACTCGTCCTGGTGAGGATCTTCATCAACAAGTACCTCTTTAGGAGTTTGAGATTTAGTAGCCCTCTGAACATTCCTGTTGCAGTTTCTCCTTTGAGTTCGGGTTAACGGTGCAGTCCTCAAACTTGATCTAATTTCAAATACTGAGGGCGGGACAGCTAACCCTTCAGTCGGATCTTCAACGGTCATAACTTCCTTTCCTTTAGCAGAAGCGAAAAGAACGAACTTGGTAGGTGTCGAGGCGACAATAATCTTGACCTTCTTACAAGAAGAAAAATCCTAAAGGTAGTTCATTTTAAACTTGGCAGATGGCTCCTAAACCTCTGGAGCAGTGGCTTTCATTACAACGAATGGGCTTTCCTGAGAACAACCTCGAGATCTTCAAATTTTACTCTGAACTTGATGGTGGGAGCGACATTGCGGCGTTGCGGCGTTGCGGCTCGTCGGCAGGTTGCAGGAAAAAGTTAACACCAGGCACGCCATTGCAGTAGTTTCAAAAGTGAAGGCTCTGGGGTTAGCTATTTGGCCAATACCTTGCAATCCTAGTGCAAGCACTAAAATTAGCAGAGGCCAATCTGTAGTGTGGGTAAGTCCTTATTTAATTTATGGAGGTTTTAAAATTTTGGTAAAAACGGTTTCAAAGTAGAAAGATATAATTAATATAAGGAGAATTAAAGAGCACATGCAACACGACACAATTCAATTTAATTTGCAAATCAACAAATCAAACTTAAAAGAGAGATGTGAAGTGTTTAGAACCCAGTGCGGGGCCAACTTTACAACGCACAATGCCCAAATGAAACTAATCCACCAAGACACATATTGGGGATCCGACCTGACATGAAGATTGAAAAGTCCTTAATGGCCTCATGAACCTCTCTATTCAAAGGTGACTGTACAGAGGATTCTGAAGTCCAAATAGTTTATCATACTTTCTTAACACAGAAATGGGTAAAACGTGCTAACGGAAGAAGGGTAATTTAGTCCATAAGGGAAATGGACACATTACTGATGTATGAAGTTAATATTTTTTGATTTAAATGGAGAGAAAAACTTATCCCCAGTGGAGTCGCCAAGAGTTATCGGCACTATCTTTGGTTGTGGAGTAGCCCGTTGGAAGCTGTCGGCCACCGGAATTGAAATCCTGTTGCCCGCTTAGAAAAGACATATATATATATATAT
>JXCR01136471.1:88958-101681 GCA_002079205.1 Phalaenopsis hybrid cultivar | reverse complement strand
TGTTTATGTCCCGAAGCGCTGTCCTGCTCGATCTTCCCCGTCCATTTGATACACGCTTGATCAAACGGCTCCCCGTCATCATCCCCGATGAAATGATCCCGTGCCTGTCCACACTAAAACCTTAAGATCTCGGCCTAGACTCAACAAATCACTTCGGGTTTGATCCTATGGACTCGTCTAAGTGAGATGAACATATCTAAATGGTTAAGAGGATCACTTCGGGTTTGATCCTATGGACTCGTCTAAGTGAGACGAACATATCTATACGGTTAATGATCCCGTGACCGTCCACACTAAAACCCTAAGATCTTAGCCTAGACTCAACCAAATCACTTCGGTTTTGATCCTATGGACTCGTCTAAGTGAGACAAACACATCTATACGGTTAATAAGCTATGAAAGATGGACTCGTCTAAGTGAGACGAACATATCCATACGGTTAAGATGCCATGAAATCAAGCTTATGTAATAGGGGAATAGAAATAAGCTCGGAAGGAGGAAGAGTTTTATACCTTTGCTCTGAGGAGGGAGGCTTTGATCAGAGGTACTCGGCAAGTTTGTTGGGGTCCAAGGAGGCTAGGGATTGAGTCCCTGGTCTTGGTGTAAGGCCTAGGTATGAATTCGATCACGGCCGGATTTGGGTGTTGGTCTAGAGGTATGTTAGAGGCTCTGTGGAAGGGGGATTTGATGGGGCTTTGGCTTATTTCACTCTTGTGAAGGTGTGGGCACAAATAATTGAAGTTTGGTTGAGTGTGGAGGTGTATTGGGCTCTGTCCTGGTTTCCGACAGAGTTTCAAGCTCAAAATTTGGCTCCGATAATGGGAATGGGTGAGGAAAAATGGTTGGAATGCACCGAGGGGATCTTAGGGAAGCTTTGTGTAAAGTTTTGAGAGACCTCTCTAAGGAAATTTCAGCACACCTCTCATGGCCGTGGGAGGTAATTTTTTGGAGAAGTTTGGAGAGGCCTCTCTAAGAAAATTTCAGCACACCTCCCATGGCCGTTGAGGTGAGTTTTTATAAAACTCCTCTCTGAGAAATTTTCAGCACACCTCCCATGGTCGTGGGAGGTGATTTTTTATAAAAAAGTCCATGGGTGGCTCTCAGGGCAAAAGTTTGGGTGCATTGTGGTGCTTAGGTGGAGGGCAGAGGAGCTCCATAGTTTGATTTGGATGAGCTGGCATCTAGGTTTGCTTTGGGTGAGGGGCCATGGGAGTGGCTCTCAGTTTTGGGCTTTTTTGGCCACTAGGCTGGCTGGCTGGCCCAGGGGGAGGTGGCTAGGAGCTCAGGGAACCCAGAGGAATCCATCACAGCAATTTAATGCATGGAGGTGGCTAGGAGCTCAGGGAACCCAGAGGAATCCATCATAGCAATTTAATGCAAATGTGTTTGGATTTGGGGTGGCTAGGAGCTCAGGGAACCCAGAGGAATCCATCACAACAATTTAATGCAAATGTACTTGATTTGGGTGAGGTGCCATGAGAGTGGCTCTTGGTTTTGGGCTTTTCTGACCACTAAACTTGCCGGCTGTCCAGGGGTAGGTGGGCTAGGAGCTCAGGGAACTCAGAGGAATCCATCACAACAATTTAATGCAAATGTGCTTGGATTTGACAAAGATATCTTAAGCATGCACATTTTTGGAAATAAGATCACTTAATTTGGGGACCTTTGGTCCATGGCTTGGTTTAGATGGTTTCATGGTGTTTGGACTGGTCACTAAGTCCAACTAATGGCTGTGGTGGAGTTAATTTGGTGGCCTTAGGGTGGTTAGGTCACATTTAGTGTATGGGTCCAAGTGGGTGAAAATGACCAAAACTTGGGTTTGGGCTAGGTTGTCCATGTTAATTGGCCCAAATAATTGTTGCATTTGGTGTAGATGATCGNTTATCCTTTGGGATACATACAGGATTTGAGGTACAGTGCTCTTTCATTTTAAACTATGAAAAATATGGGGTCGGTTTCATTTCATACTTCAACATCCTTCCAAAGCGGGCCACGGGATTTCGATTCCAGCGACCGGTAACTTTATACGGGCAACCCCACAAACCAACCCAAAATAACGCCGACAGATTAACTATTAGATTTCCTCTATTTAATTATTTTCAAAAATTATTTATATGATTTTATATAGTGAATTTAATTCAGGTAATTATATTTTGTAGCTATTTAAATGTTATGATAGATTTAAAGAAATATTTTTGTAATGAAAATTAATTTTGTAACTTAAGATATTCAGTATAATAGAATAAGATTATAGTTAACTATTTAAAGTAAAGGAAACTATATTTTGAAGTATTTAGAATCTGAAAATTCATTTGAGAAGAAAAGATTGGGGCTTAATAATGTAAAAAATTATGAGATATTTATAAGGTAAAGGAATGCTTTGAGTTTCAAATTTAGGGAAAAAAGGGTGATGTTTAAAATCAATAAAGGCTATGCAGATATAGTAATCCTCAATTGAAAAGGAAAAAAAGAAAGGATTGAAAACAATCCAAATGTAAAAAGAGAAAAGAAAGAAAAAAAATTATGGAAGTGAGGAGAAGCTTGAGGATATGCCTAATCAAAAATTGGCTTCACTGGAACTACCTAAAAGGAAAACCTAAATACATTCCTAAACTTATATTTATGGATTAGATCTTTTACTAGTAGTGTTCCCATGAAATTCTTATCTTTTGAATATTATAAGTATATGGAATAGATTTTTTACTAGTAGAGTTCTCATGAAGTTCCTATCATTTGAATATTCTAAGTGCTTAATATTGCAACATATAGTCATTCTTGAAATGAATAGAAGACTAGAACTCTTAAACTTGAAGACTAGATGATTTTGTAGCTACAGAGTTAATTTAATTACTTCAATTTTTTTCTAAAAATCTCACTATGATATTTATTTAAATCAAACTTATAGTATTTCTGAATTAAAACCTTACTATAATAGATCATAACTTTTATATAGTACTAAAATTACTTGAGGACAAGTAATAGTTAAGTTTGGGAGATTTTGACCAAAGGAAAATACGTTAAAATTTTCATACATATTTTATACTATTTTTGATTATATTGAACTTTAAAGAAATGTATTTTTGATGTTTTTTTGCAGGAATGATGAAATAGGGTCATTGGAGCAAAAAGATGCAAAAACGAGCGAATTTGGAGCGAAAAGGACCAAAATGTGAAGAATTGAACTAGGGCGCTGACGACGCCATCGACCCCGCCGACGGTGAGATTTTCTCGAGACTCCATAATTAATTCATTAAGAAGGTCCGTCAACAGGGCCCTCGAGGCCGCCGCCGACGAACTCGGTCGTTATGACCAATCAGGCTTTGGATAAGGACAAAATGACCAATCAGGCTTTAAATAAGGATAAATTTTGAAGGGATGCTTAGGCAACTCTTGGAAAAGCTCATCCACAACTTTAAAAGAAGATTTTGACCAAAAATTGAGGAGACGCTAGAGGTCCTGGAGGTTAGAGAGGTTCCATTAATGTATAGATAATTTACTAGAGTGTCAAAATTGTGAGGAATTCCTTGAGAGATTGTAAGAGTGGAGGAAAAGTGAGAAATTTCTTCCTCCTTGCTGCTTCAAAGAGGAATTCTGTGTGCTGTAAGGAAAGGAAGAGATTCAGAGGAACTTTGAGAAGTTTTCTTGCAGAGAAATTAGATATAAGTTTATTTATTGTTGTAGTTTGTATGACTTTGATTTTATATTTGAATTCAAGTTTTTTTGTGTTTTCCCCATGCAATCTAAGTAGTTTTCTCTTTCTCCTTGTCCTGAGATTTATGAAATGGTGATTTGAATTGGTGAAGCCATAAAAATATTTAAGAAATTATGATGATCTTTTCACTTCGAACTTAATTTACTTTCAATCTGGTCAATTGATTTGTTAAAATATGTTGAGTTTTCCAACTAAATTGAAGATTACATCTAAGATTCAGGGGGGTCAAAGCCCTTAGAAGTTGGGTGCAAATAAATAGGCAAATAAAATTATAGGGCGTAGAATTGAAGATTTTAGAGTGACAGACAAAAATCCCCAATTTGATCCTATCGTTTGGGTGCTGAAGTGCAGATGTTAGCCCTCAGGTGAGGGGAATGTGGGAGCTCTAAAGTGAGAGCTGGTATCCTCCCAACCTAGCCGCAGATTCAGTAAACAAGTGTAGGATTAGTCAATGTTCTTTATGCCTGGACCTAAGGGTAAAGAACAAGTATGCTCCTATTTAGCACAATATAATTTAAACTAACTCACTTTATCCATTCACTATTATTTCTTGACAAGGAGAAGAATGTTTTCTTAGATATTGAATATCACATTAAAAACTACATTAGTATATCTAGTTATTTAATAGTTATTAAATTACATATTTTTTTTAATTTCCACTTAATGACAGATAAGCAAATTGATTCCATTATTGTGATAAAAGTATTGCTTTTCTAAAGTATTAGTTTGTAGTTCTAATATTACTCCCTGTGGGATCGATATCTAGGACTCCATTAGAGCCCTATATTACTTGAGCAATATGTATACTTGTGTTGACTATGGGATTGATATCTAGGACTCCATTAGAGCCCTATATTACTTGAGCGATATGTATACTTGCGTTGACAATATCTAGGACTCTCCATTAGAGCCCTATATTACTTGAGCGATACGTATACTTGCATTGATAAGTGTGACTTTATAATTATTGAATATTTTATGCATACACCTTTATCATATCTATAATTGTTATTAAGTTTTGGTACAGTTGCTGAGGAATTAAATATCTTAGCAGCAGTATTAATTACTTATATTCTTAAGCATATATAAAGTCGCGATCAAGCTCCCACTTCCTTCTCCTGAAGGCTAACTCTCGCTTTCGTTTTTAAGCACTAAGATCAAATTGGGGGTTTTTAGTCTGTAACCCTAATAATTTTCAATTCTACACCTAACAAAGTATATTTCCCTTTTTTTTGCACATAATTTCATGAACGAAACAATCCTTCATGGACTTAAATGTGATTCTCCCTCTGTTGTAGAACTCATACTCCATTTCCCGGATCATATATTTCACAACATATTTTAAATATTCAATTGGCCAGATCAAAAAGTAAATTAAGTGCAGAGTTGAAAAACCATCACAATTTATTTTAAAGTTTAACATTGGCACATCCAAATTATCTCTTCATTCACCATATCTCAATGTAGGGAGAAAGATAAAGGAATCTACTCAGACTTCATGAGAAAGATACAAAAAAACACAAAATTCATAAATAAAATAAAGCTCATACAATAATAATAAACAAACATCAATTATCTTAAACTCTTTCTCAAAGCAAAGCCCTTGTAGCCTCTCTTAGGAAATGTAGGAAAAAGAAATCTCTCACTTCTCTCCCTCTGCAACACTTCATAGAGAAGAATTCACACTTAAACTCACCACAAAAACTCAAAACTATAAAAACAATAACTAATTAATGGTGTGGAATGGCGTGGAATGTAGGAGTGTGAAGAGGAAAACTAATTGAGCGGAGGAATGTGAAATGCTGCGAAGGAGGGGGTTTCTGATCAAATTTTGGCCCTTAATAGAGCCTAGGTCAGTTATCCAATAAGTGCATCCAAAAACTTATCAAAAAGCATCCAAATTCATCAAATCTTCTAGAAATAGGGTCTGCACCAACACTGGCACCGTTGGCGCCAGAGGCCATTCAATGAATTCTGCCTCCTCTATCAAACAACACCGTTGGCGCCCAGTGTTGTGCTAACTGTGCTGAACATTTTTTAAATTCTCAATTTTCACTCCAAATTTCATCCTTTTTACTTTTTTTTTCTCCAAGTCCTCAAAATCAACAACCTGCAATAAAACACAAAAAAATATCTTCCATTAAAGTGCAATATCACCAAAAATAAGTATAAAATATGGGTCTCAAAATGCATATATTTTTTATGTATCATTTCCCAATGGGTTTGAAGCGTTGTTCCTCTATTGTAGATTCACAGCATTAGAGTTATTGTTACTCCAACTGAAATTTGGGTGATTTTTCCAACTAGAATTATAATAATTGGAATAAAGATTATTAGATTGGTTGTTTATTGCATTTAAAGTTTCATACATATAATGAAATTTTATCATTTGTCCCAATGAATTTTCCTCGAGCACAAGAGGTGTCTGAGAATAATTCATTCCATATTGATCTCTCTTCTTTGATATTGCAGCAATTTGAGCAGCCAACATAGATATTGCATCAGAATCATGAATGCTAGCTATTCTTTTTAGATTTACCCTCTCAAAGAGCCATTGAAAATTATTAGTACCCATCGGTTCAATTATGGAATATGCTTCATCGAATGGTTTTGACATTAATGATCCACCACCACCAGCATCAATTATTGATCTAGGAGATCCAACCAATCCATTATAAGAAGTTTGAATTATTAACCAATCTAAAAATGCAAGGTGTGGACACTTCTTAAGGATATCTTTAAATCTTTCCCAAGCTTCATAAACTGATTTCCCTTCAAACTGACAAAAAGATATATTATCATTTCTAAGCTTAGCAGTTATTGATTGTGGGAATTATTTTGATAAAAATTTTTTTGATAAGTCTAGCCAAGTTTTGATAGAACTAGGTGCTAATGAGTTTAACTAAATCTTAGCTTTATCCCTTCATGCAAAAGGAAAAGTTCTAAGTCTGATGGCATCATTCGACACTACATCATGTTTAAATGTAGCAAATAATTCTACAAAACTAGCAATTTGTAAGTGATAATCTTCATTCGGTGTCCCCCCAAACTGATTATTTGTTACCTTTTGAATACTAGTAGGTTTAAGTTCAAATGAATTGGCAACTATAGCAGTGTTTTGTATACTCAAATGAATTTCATCTACTGTAGAATTAACATAATCACTTAATTGTCTCTGATGATGTTCATTTTCAGTTCCAGAATTGTTGAAGTTGCAAGCCATTTTGTTCAAATTATATATCTTATTGGTTTTAAATTTTTTTAATTCTTCTTTCTAACTCTGAATAGTAAGATATTAAACATACCAATCTTAAAGTATGCATACCAAACACAATAATCAACAAAAATAAGTAAACACACTAAAATATAAAAATATATAATTAAACTACAAATAGTTCTTTATTTCAAATAAAATGTTCTTAATTATAATGTAATTTTTCATTGCTCCCCAGCAATAACACCAAAAACTTGATGCGGCAGTTGATTTATGTGATGTGCGTTGCAAATATCTTTTAATATTACAATACACACACGACAACACTAGTAGTAGGTATGCAGTTCAATCCAAATAAAATAAATTCAGTATAAATAATTTTATCTTTTAAAATTTCTAAGCTGTCAAACCACGTAATAATAAGTATCTCCTTGCACCATCGGGCTAGCTCCCATCTCTTAGCCTTTTTATTGTCATGACCTTTTTTATGTTATTGGATTGGATTCCTTTTCCCATGAGATTTTTTTCTTGACTTCTCACTCTTGAGGAGTATACTTCCCACTGGTCTCTTTTTCTCAAAGTCCTATAGATTGATTTGTGAATTAAAAGTCCCTAAGGCTTTTGCCAACACTTCCATGATAATATGGACATTTAGAGACTTTTTGCTGATACGGCGGTCGATTTCTGTGATGTGCGTTGTAAATATTTTTCAATATTACAATACACACACAACAACACTAATTATAAGTATGTAATTCAATCCCAATAAAATAAATTTAGTATAAGAAATTTTATCATTTAAAATCTCTAAGCTTGCAAACCACGTAATAGTAACGCAAGTATACTATCGCTCAAGTAATAAAGGGCTCTAATGGACTCTTAAGTATCAATCCCATAGGGATTTGGAAATTCTTGTGGTTATACATCAAACCCACTATTCAAACTAAAAAACATAAGTTAGAGAAAGAAATTTAAAGTAAATTTATTGTGCACTAAATGAAGTGCAGTTAAGAAAAACTGAGTTAACTAAACTAATTATTAAACATCAAAAGTGAACTTATAAAGACTAAACAAATTCTTCAAATGAAGAGTTGAAATTTAAGAAGCATCTTCCCCCTTTATAATGAGTTTATGGAATGTGAAGAAATTAAAATCATTTAAAATACATATATAAAATTGTATTGTGCCAAATAGGAGGAACCCTATGAGAGTGCATAAAGAGCATTGAATAATCCAGAGTTTGGTTCCTAAATTTGTGTTATGTTGAGAGGATACTAGCTGCCACTCTAGAGCTCTCACTTCTCCCTCATATGAGGGTTAACAATCTCGCTTTAGTTTCTAAGTAACTACACTAAATTAAGGATTTTAGTCTATCACCTTCAAATCTCTAATTATGTGCCCATCAATGTTTATTTCCTTATTTATATGCACGCAACCCCATGAATTACAATTTGACCCATCAAATTGAATGTCACTCTTACCTTGTTCTAGAAAGCATAACCCTTTTAGATTGCATGTTTATCAACAAATTTTAACCTTTTAATTGCCCAGATTGAAAAGTAAATGAAGATTAGAGTTCGAATAATCACAATTTATTAACAATTAAAACCTTACAAAATAAAATTAATTCTTCACAAAACCATATCTCTTTTTAGGGAGAAAGACATTGAAGATAACTCAGAATTCACAAGAAGAATACGAGAAAACACGGATTTCATATATAAAAATTTTTCAAAACAAATAAAGAAAAGAATACAATTTATCTCACACTCATTCCGAAGCAAATCCCTAGAAGTTCACTTTAAGTACTTTCTCTCTTAACAATCACACTCAATTCTCTCTTAGAAGTCTAATAAATAAGAAATCTCTCACATTCCCTCTCCTCTTACAACCCTAGAAGAAAATCCTCTCTTCTTTAAGACTTCTCTCTCACACTAAAGCCTATCTCTCGATCTTACGCCCCATTTTCTTCTATAGACTCCTCTTCTTCTTTAATTAGGATCAGTCTTCTTTCAAAAGGAATTAAAAATTTCCTTCAATATTTCCCCCAAAAGTCACATATTTTAACACCAAGAGATGAGTCCCTTCATCCAAGAGACATATCTCTGCATTAAAGAGCCTTCCAAAGTGTCCAAATGCATTGAACCACTCTATGGGACATTTGAATTGTTTGGAGCCTTCAAAAAACTGCTAAAAAATAGTCACAAACTGTCATACTCCACCTAAATTCATCTCTGGCATCATTGGCACCAACATAATGAAGTCCACGATGTTCTCTGGATTCTGGGTTTTTTAGTTCCAATTGTGACACTTCTGGCGCCACATCTCTGTAAAATGGTGTCTATGGCGTCAGCTCTCTAGCAAATTGTGCCTCTAGCGCCAGTTCTGGCACCCGGATCATGAAAATCTCCATTTTTACTCCAAATTTTCTCCTTTTTGCTACTTTCTACTCCAAATGACTAAAATTAATATATTCGTAACAAAAACCTGAAAATCCCCTTCTTTAAAGTGTAATATCACCAAGATAAGCAAGAAATATATCCATAAGTAGTGCATTATTTTTAGTGTATCAGTTGTCGCTCATCCTAATAACTGTCCTAAAATTAACCGACTAAGCGACACATCACAAGAAATAAGGATAACAAAAGTGTTCATCATGCCCATTTTATTGAGGGTCATGAAAATGAAAATTTATATAAGACAATTATTAAATTTCATATTACTAAAATAAATGATTCTAAATTATTCAATAATCTCAATAAATTTTGTTGCAATACTTTTAAAAATCAAGTGAATCAAGGAACTTAATAAGAATGTCAAAAATTTGTTAGCACAAATCTAGAGAAATTTCAAAGGGCTAAAAGATAAATGTACGATCAAGGATGGCCCAATGAAGTTAGATCAAGAGCCAAATCTATAAAAGGCTAAAGGACTTGGATAACCAACTCTAGCTCCCTTCAAGGAAGACTCAGGGCTGACTCACCAATGGCCGCTAAGATCAATGATCAACAACCAATCAAGTGTAGGCACCGACCCATTTCGCTTTACAATTTGATCAGTTGCTTCTCTAGAGACATTTAAGACTTTATTTGGAGCTCTAATGTTCTCATTACTACACACTCAGTAAAGGATCCAGAAAAATTCCTTGTCAAAGGGGAAGACTACATGCTGGATTACAATGTTTCACCTCTGCCCACCAACCTTGTCTTATACCAGCAAAATTAGTTTCCGATCTAGGGATCAACAGTCGCCAGTTGATAGCCAACAGTTGGACCAAAATAGTCGACTGGTTTATTCCTGAAACAATGAGGAGAAAACCAAATTACCACTTGAACTGACCATCTCCTCCAGCTCAATATAATCAACCGAACGAGCTTTGGCGTGGACTACTTATCTCAGCTGACCAACTAATAGGGTAGCCAACCTAAAAGATCATTTACTTTTTATGCTTGAATTATCTTGCAACGCCTCTGTAAAAGCAGGGACGAGCATCTAATTGTACGTTTTATGCTTCCTTTGTCTATAAATATGTGGATCATTTTTATAGTGAAGGGTCAATCACTCATTCTTCAAATAATTAGTTTTTTATTGTGAACTCTATCTCCCTCTTTCCCTCTCTCTCTCTCTCCTGATTGTTGTTCTATTCCTCGGGTGTGATTCACGGGCCATATCCGAATCCAACGAATGTAAACATATCATATAAACAAATTCATAACAGGTCTAAACAAGGGTTCAAGAAAAACTGAAGTTCATGAAACTAGAATTACAGCCATGAACAATCAGTGTACGTGAGAGTCACCAAACAAATCCAACACGCAAAGTAATGTAAAGTAAGCCATCAACGTCCTTTACTAAATCATGCTTAATTTTATTTTCTTTGGGACACATTTTATTTCTGCTTATATTTTGCAGGTTTTCTACTTTCACGTAATATAAAAATTTATCTTGTTTTTTTTTTTCCTAAGCGTTAATATAGAAAAAATAAAAAACAATAAATGTATTTTAATTTTTAGAAGTTTTTTTTTTCGAAACAAGCGAAAGAATGTTTTCGTAGTTCCCGTAATAGGCATTGCTTGCTATCGATTTGAAAAGTCTTATGCCAAGTGGTAAATGAACTCATTTATAAAGCTGCTCTTTGTTATGCAAAGGATAAGATATTTTTTCCTGAAATACTATGAGAAAATGGTTTACCAAACAAAGAAATAAATTGGAGACTTGGTTATCGTTTGCGATTTAAGAACAAATGTTTTTTTCGGGTAAGTCGAGGCTGGAGCGCTAGAACACGGTACCCTGACATATTTTTATAATTAAAATATTAAAACAGAAAATTCAAATATGGTTTTGGTTGTCATGCAACATAAAGGAAGAAAGCTATTTGGATTCCACAAGGTACATATATGAAACTAATTAATATTATTCCAATTAGTGTACATCAACCTAACAAAAGAAATAAATCCACCCATTCATAATTAGTCGAAATGGAAGTCATTTCACTAAAGGAGACCTCACCTTTGAGAATCTGTTCATTATGTGCTTCAGCCGATAAATGGAAAAGGAAATTTGTATGTCTATGTTAACTTTGCACTTCAGGGCTAAAGAAAATGTTATTTTACGTACGTGAAAAGATATGCAACTCAAAATTTTTTAGGAGAACGCACTTCCCCAGTTGAGCTTTAAACAATGTTGTTATAACTTAATAAATAAGTATTTCTTGCATGAATAAATAATTATTCTGCACGTAATTAATTTCCACACATCCGTCAGGAATGAGATGTCTTGTCTTCTGAAGTAAAGGCGTACAATTAAATTTAATCGAAGTCACTATCTTTAGGTAATATGTTCTTTTCTAATGATAGCTAGGTGTTATGTGCAGTTAGGGTAATATCTTGAGAAATACAAAAGTGGTGGCATCACAAAATATGCTGCTATTTATTTATGTCAGGATGTTCGAGGCCAAACTGATGCTGAAGTAAATGTTTGCATAATGAAACAACATCATTTTTTTATTTGTTATTATCCTTTTTTTTTTAGTGCACTATAATGATGAGTTTACATTTAATTAATGTTTTACCGACCATTATGATGATTGAATGTAACTAAAAGTGTAGCATGACGGGTACGTGTATATATTATGTATATGTTGAATTCAAATATGCATATGAATCACACCTATTAAATTCAATAATTTTTTTTGAAACACACCCAAGAAATGAAATGTTCTATTAGAAAGTTGTTATAAGAGAGAAAAATAATAGTAGTAGATAAACAAAAAAATATATCTTATTTATAATATGGACCATTATTTATAGGCCATATTATATGGAAATGATCGTTGAAGACAATGTTTGATCGTTCACATCTTTTCTCAGAGACGCCCGACTGTTTTGAGATTTGTGTTGACATATTTTATTTTTAGTTTCCTGATTCTCTTGCTCCTATGTGTACATATTTTTAGTTTCCCGATTCTCTTGTTCCTTGAAAGGTGTTCAGTACAGGAGGAAATGAAAAGTTTTAATATGTATGATATAATTAAATGATTTTATTGTGTAATAATGGCCTGTCGGCACTATTTTTGGTGTGGGGTTTGCCCGTAAGAAGCTGTCGGTCATCCGAATTGAAATCCCGTTGCCTGCCTCGGAAGGACGCTTTATAAATTTTTATNATGACATCCGTTTGGTCTACGAAACCAATATATTGGCCGACAAATTCCCCTATTTAATATAAGGAATTAAANGAGAAAGTTATGACATCCGTTTGGTCTGCGAAAACCAATATATTGGCCGACAAATTCCCTATC
>JXCR01136471.1:56992-71407 GCA_002079205.1 Phalaenopsis hybrid cultivar | reverse complement strand
GACTCTTCTTGAATTCTCTTATAATGATCTTACCTACTAAATGCTAGAGGTTAAGATCAATATGTGGAATTTCAAGTTGAGTAAAAAGAAGAGTTTTGAATTTCTAATGGTGAGGGTACCTTTTCTAATTTTCTAAGACTAGTCAATAGGAAAGTCCTATGGCTGGACCTAGGCTACTAAAGAAATTTCTAGACCTCAACCAAAAGTGAGGTCAACACATATAAAACAACAAGCTTGTAACCCTCTTAGACTATGTATTTGTCCAAAATAAAGTAACCCATGGTTATTTATAAAGGTACTTCAAATCATTTAATAATAAGAAGGTCCACAACTGCCACCCCTAAAGTATTTAGTAGAGACTACTAAACTATCTACTTGGTTGATAATTTATGAATATTGATGAACCCAGATGATGAAAAGTTGTGAGCATCTTTATCGGGGGCATTATACCCATAACTTAGGTTAGTACACTACTTATCCTATTTATAAAGCCAAGGTTACTTTAATATAGAAATTTGTCTATTCATTCATGTCCCTTTATATTAGGATTCTTGATCTCAAATAAATCAAGTCAATTCAAACTCATTATACTCAAATCAAACAACTCAATTCAAACCTAGTAAACTTAAATCAAATCCTTTTCATCCCAAATCAAACCTTTTTAATCCAAATCAAACCTTATTCAAACCAATTCTTTTTCAAGCTCAAGTCAATCCCTAATGCAAATCAATCAACTCAATGCAAACCTAATCATATTAAATCAAACTCAATCAATTCAAATAAAGTTCTAAAAATCAAATCCAACCTTGAAATTAAAACCTAACTTTTTTAACAAACTTAAAATTTCAATTATCAGGGCATGCCTTTGTCTAAGAGTTAGCTAACATTTTTCTTTACTTTCTATGACATATTGTTATTGGACTGTAAGTCTCAACTTTTAATTATAAAGAATAAATCATTTCATACCCTAAATCTATCAATTTGAAGTATGAACATCAATCTTGTAAACACCAACCTTCTAATCATTCAAAATATGAGCTAAGACTTCAATTGAGAGCATTCTTGGAAGTCCATAACTTTTGAGATATAATTAACAGTGAGGGTTTGTCCTTTGAGACATCAAACCCCAAAATCAAATACACCATATCTTACATTCACAAGGTAGGAAAAACTCTTTAGCTATGCAGACTCATCAATTTTAAAGATTTTTCTCATACAAATGATTAGAAACATTTAAAGTAATTTCTACCTCTTAAAATAATTTACTATTTTTCAAATAATGCATCTCATCATTTTGATAGAAATCTTTCAAGATCAACAAGCAAGAATTTTCTTTTTTCATGAGTTTTCAGTTAGTTTGGTTCTCAATATAAATACTATTTTTTTATTATTATTTTAGATTTTTTCTATACTTATATTATGATGTGAATGTTGCATATTATTAGTCTTTCACATGAGAAAATAAGTTCAAGGGTAGGAGTTTATATGGACAAAAACTAGAGCTAAGTAGTCAAGTTGATGAAGAGAAATGAAAAGTTGTCATCAATAATAAAATTATTTCAACTTAATTAACTAAATATAGAATATCAACAAACATGTACTTATCTATCAATAATCAAGAAATTTTGTTAACTACATGTAGTTTTAATTTGAGAAAAATAACTTCCATACACAATTTTGAACTTAAATGCTGCATGTAATTCAATAAGTTATTGTGTTTGCATGTGTAAAGTTCACATATCTCAAAATATCATCAATATTTTGAATACTATGCCAGAAGTAATTTTCATCATTTTTTATTTAGCTCCATAATTTCAATTATATCTCTTATGTATACCTCATAATAGAAGCTTTTAAATGGTAGATATCCTCCAAAAGCTATGGTTTATCAGGCATTTCAGGCTTTGGATTGTACAGTTCTTGCACTAAATTATGAAGCTAGTTTGTATATAAATTACTGTCTTGTTACGTAGTGTTGAATTTTCATTTTTTTATTACAAAAGCATGGTAAAAGAAATTCCAATGAAGCAATTTGTATATTATATTGATTGTTATATGAAGGTTATGAGTTGGAATCATAAAAATGGCTTCTTTGTAGTATATGAACTATGTCAACTTTTATAAATATAAACATATTGCATCCTACATTCATTGTTAAAAATGTTTTGACTTGTAAGTTTGAATCATATATTGTGTGTCTATATATAACTCAATTAGATTTAAGGTTTGTTTGGGGCAGCTACAACTTATTGAATAATCTGCTGATTAGTTTATTAAAAATAATTTGCTGATAAACTAGGTGCCGTCGAAATTCACCTTTAACCTAAAGAATACTCAAAAAAAATAAAAAAAAGTGACTTAAGAGCTGAAAATTTATCTACAAAGAACTAAACAAGGAAGCACTTCACGTGAATGATGAATCCTTCAAAAGACTGAATCTCACCTGCTAAAAAACTTCAGGACTATTCTTCTACGAAGGGTAATATTGGGGTCATTCTGATCGACCACCTCTTCAACTAGAAAGTGTGGTTGTACCTCCTCTTCTAATCCTCAAGTTATTCTCCAAAATGGACAACTAGATCAGTGCCTCGAAAAATGGAACAAACTTATCCTTATACAGAGTTAAGATGAATAAGGCATGAAATAAACATATGGACTTAGGGAATTTTTTGTCTTGCTCATGACAAGGATCATTATGATAATTCTACTGACAGAGTTCAGCATCACCTACGGCAAAAAATAATGTCATAGCAGTTGAACTGTCAATCATCTTCACAAAAAATGGATATCACAACCCCAACCTGAATTGGTTAAGCAGAACCAAAGTTCCTTCTCATAGGTGTTTTTTTTTAGGAACCCCTCCTTTCTTCGCGGTAGCAGAGGAATGGACAAATACAATACAAATTTGGTCACGCCAAATCTAGTTCTTTCTCAGACATCTTTAACTTACAAGGGAAGTAGGATTTCATAAATGCTTTCCCACTATATTTATAATAAGTAATTAAAACTATCAAATAGAGATTCAAAATTTTCATTTATTCAAGAAAAAATTTCATCATTGTAAGTATTTTGTCTTGCTTGTAAGAGGCAAACTTTACAGCTAACATAGAAGAAAAGAAAATATGGAAACACGAATCCTTCATCACCTTCGTGATAATTCAATGAAACCAAATAAAAATTTTTAACAAGAAATAGCCCACCGAAAGAAATTGGGCTGAAATAAAAGAATTAACATATCTTTGAAGCGTTATGAGCTTATCAATCACATCAGCAACTTTAATTTTTAGTTCAGACCAATAGGTCGCCTATGAAGATCTATGCACAAAAAACGGATCAGACTAAAGGCAACTGGCCAACTAAACCCCCCCTCAAAACTCTCATTGAGATATATTTTTTTCTAAGTACAACCACTTTGAATATGACAAAGTTGACTAATATATGTCTTTTACAAACTACGCTAGGGGAAATATATTTCATAAAAAAAATAATTATTCATACAAAGGAACAAAATTAAAGTTAAACATAAAACTCCAGAAAAAAAGAAGGGAGAAATAGACCAAAAAACACTTGAGATCTGAGTGTAATTATGCTTAATTTATAATGCAAAAACGAATTTCTCTATAAATACAGTTAGCTATTACAATAAAAGAGAATAATCCTCAAATATTATTAAAAAATTTAATTTTCATATTTTTATTTCCTACCTTTTTATCTCATAGTACTCCTCCATTACACCTAACAATTCCCACATTATAATAGCAACAGGACTAAGAGCGAGGGAATCCTTATCTTAATCTCTCAAGAGGAAAAGAAATAGCCGTATAATTCTTAATTAACAGTGACATAAAATGGATTTGAAAAAATGCAAGTTGAATGAAATCTGGGGTAAATAGAGAACTCTAATCCAAGCAACAGAAATCCTTCGTTAAGACTATCCACTACACCCAAATAAGACTTAGTCTAGAATTGTTGATGCACTTCAAAGCCAAAATAATGTTGCTTTAAATCACCCTTGCATAAAAAAAGTTGCTTCATAAGTTCTGAAAATATAACCGTTAATCTACTTACATAATCACAGCTATGACCTTATAAAAAGTATTACAAAGAGTAAGTGGCTTATAATCAACAATCACATTGGTATTTAGCTTGAAGGAACAGCATGCATAAAACATTTAGGCATGTCTAATGTATGCGAGTCAACTCCCATAAAATATTTGCATACATAAAATGTACGCAGCTCTACGTACATCAGGGGTTATTCAGAGGGTACAATGGGGTTATATCTGGGTTATACCGGGGGTATAACCCGGATATAACTCTACTGTACCCCCCGAATAACCCCTGATGTACGCAGAGCTGCGTACATCTTATGTACGCAAATATTTTCGCATACATTGAGGCCAACTAAACCGCCAAACAATCGTCAAAAAATTCAAATAAAATCCAACTTCCACAAACAAAACTAACCAAATCCTTAATTAAATTGGTTAAATGTGGAACAAAAAACAGATTTTCAGTCAAACTAAATTAAGCCCAACAAGTCTTCTTGGTTAATTCAAATTTTTTAAATTTTAGAACAACATGGTTTTTAAAATACAAGAACTTTTTAAAAACTAATTAGTAACAAGCACATAGTATAACTCTATGTAATGCAATCAAGCAGAGCCAGATAGAAAAAGCATAAAACCAGCAAATTTGTACAAAAATGTTAAAATAAAAACCAATTTAGCTTCTTTCGATTTGATCAGAAAAAAACAGTCTTCATTATATAAGTACAATGCAGAATTTGTGAACTTAAGCCGTGTAAGAAAACAATAAAAATACTGTTATATGGCATCATTAAAAAGGGCATTTATATACACACCGCATAATTCTTATCAATTTCATATCTAACACTTAAATTTTAATATTTACATTCATAGCACTCAAATCATATTTGTGCCTCAGACCGTCCTAGTTCATGTATTGTTTTTCAATCATAATTGCTATCAGCAAATAATCATAGTCATCACAGGCATCTCACAGATTTTACCTAACTATAAACAAGGAGTAAAATTTTCAACTCTGCAACTTAAAAACAAAGAAACAAATCATGGATCGAATAAAACTTGAATCAGCGACAAGATTGTGTCAGATTAAGGTTTATCAGCACCCAAATAAAATTCTCAGACAGGGATAACTGTGTATGGTTCATGTTCTCATCATCCACAAAACGGTTGTAGCTGAGTATAAGATCTTCGAAGAAAAGCCAAGAAGTTCAAAACGAGAAGACAGAAAAAATTAATGAGAACGAAGAGAGAGAAATCTATCAGATCTTCCTATTCAAAGCTACAATAAAACATCGCCTCCAATATTTGAACTGGAAGCTTCGCTTCTGAAAGCTTTCATCATATAGAAAACTCTAATTTCGATCGGAATAAACAACAAAAACAGAAAATAATGAACAAGAAGTGAAAAAGAGAAAACACAATAAGAAAGAATTGCGAGAGAAAGCGAACGCGAAGTGTAATTAGTTTTGCGACCGGCTGTGGGAGGCGGACTGCTAGGGTTTGCGACATGTGTGGAAGGGGGCTTGGAATTTATAGGTCTCTGTCCGAGTAGGTTTTCTTATTTTTAGAATGTAGGGTCCCCGAAATTATTGCGTACGCACATCACATGCATCTGCATGCGGTGTTCGATCTTGACCGTAGATCACGGTAATTTACGGTTAGGATATATTTCAGTTTTTTTTTTTTAAAAAAATATGTGGGACCTACTGAAATACATTCTGATCGTAGATCACCTGATTTACGGTCAGGATCGGACACTGCATACAAGATGCATGCAGTATTCGTCCGCATAGAATAATTTTTCCTAGGGTTGTGATGAAATGGATGAAATTTTAGGTTTTCGGGTACATGTGATTAATAACCAACGCATTTATGATTGATTGATGTCATAAACCTAATTAACTTTTTATTTGGTTATAAAAATGATTTTCAAAGGAAAATTGAATAAAACAAACATATGATGGAAGTAAATTTTCATCAATATATATTAACTACATTAAGATAGATTTAGATATGAATCGAGGTATGAGGCATGAGAAAGCTGCTTATTGTTCTCTCCACACAGTTCCTGATCCAAGCATTTTGTGCTTGTATTTTATTTTTGAAATAAACTTTCTTGGGGGACTCTAAAAATACTTAAGAAAGTTAAAAAAAAAATTTAACCTGCAAAATAGATGTTAGCACAAGCTATATCATGCAATGTATAAAAAGATCGTATACAATAAGAGGAAAGCTAAGTAGCACATATAAAAAATGCATTAATCAAAACCATAACTAAGCTCTTCCCTTATACAATGCCAACAAGGAAAGTTTGCCTTGCACAAATCTCACACATAATAAAGCATGAAAAAAAGCACTCAATGTGTGCAATAGCTTGCATAAGCAAGAGAAAAATGGTTGTGCACAAAAATCCCTAACTACATTCTAACCTTGATTCTAAACATGAACTACAATGTGTTGCCTAACTAGAATCTTGGTTTAAATCATGTAGTGCAGGGGCTAAGGGTTTTCCCATAGAAACTTGACGAGGTCACCAGGCCAGTCTCGTCCCGTGCATCTAAATGAATTAACCATTTTCAGAGGAAGGTTGGCCCAGGCCTATGCTTAGAATAATCCTACGAGATATAGTTTTAATAGTATACTTTGCATTGTCTGACTGGATAAACCAGCGAGCAATGTTCATTTCTCTATTACAACACAGATCAAACTATGAGCAGTTGTAGGCTCGCCACTAATGTGTTGAATCGTGCAAGCAAAACCAATAGAAGGAAAATAAATGTTTTACTTGTATGACATAAAACACTCGGTGAATGAACATGCACAACATGCAAATCAAGTGCATGGGAAGCCAAGCACCAAAAGCATGACACATAAAGTAATCCTGAGATGAGTAATGCAACAAAGGCAGTCTGATGTATTAAAGGCATCAGAAAAGGAAGTGCAATAAAAGCATACTCTCAAATCAATCATGCAATAGGTTATACAACACATGCATAATGTAAGTCTAAATTAGATGGGTGGCACTGTGCGGTCGTGTAAAAAATCTGAGGTCACCCACTTTTTGTTCTATAAGGATGTTAGACACGACAATCACAGGCATTACAGGCATGCAACACAACAATGGTGTAATAACATGTAAAAGAAAAGTCAAAAGCTAACATTTAAATAAGCACTCTTACGCAGTAATAGGCATTTAGAACTTTTCTACATGCCTCACCAGGAAATCCACAATCGGTAGAAATAGAAGAAACTGAGATTGCATGGGGCTCTGTTGATGAGTGACAAATTTGATATAAGCTCATCCAATTATCCGGGCTAAATAAAATTGTCACTAGTGTGGAAGAGTGAGTCCCTAAGTTAGCCATCTAATAAATGGAAGACCCAACTATCTGGAGTAACCAAACGCAATTGAAAGACATTATCATATGAGCCAGAGTAGGTTGTCACCCATACGAAATGGTGCATCAACGATCAGAAGAGAGATCTTCATGCTTGTCGACTTCAAAAAGTCAGGATGCAATAACTCTAATCTACTAAAAATTGGAGTTGACTAATCGATTGATGTCTTATATTTGTTATACTAATCATAAAACAGTGCATCAACTACACGACACAACAAAACAAGGACAATTTTCTCATAGACTCACAAAGCCAAAAGGTCAAAGACCAGCACTTCAATTTAGAGGAGGAGACAGAAGTGTCATACTTTTATCAATGTGAAACATGACATGGGATAATGATGCCAAGACTACCATCACGACTTTGACATAAATGGAAGTAAATCCCGCTTGGGGCCGCATTGTTGAAACAACATCGCAGCCTAGTCCATCTGATCCGATACTATGCTGCCAAAAAAGCAACTTCTAACACTAGTTAAAATCAAACTAGGCAGCCTCACGTCACCACGTATGTGATGACGTGCAGCTACAGTAGGGTTAAATGGTAGTCAAGCATCGAGAAAATAGCTTTTAGCTTATTTAACACCTGAAAAAGTAAAAAATAATATTGAGATGCCCGACAGACTGCATGGCAACTGGGCCAAACTAAAATATGAGAAATCAAGGAGCCTAGCCTAAGCATCCTCAAATAACACCTCAACCAAGATTCTTTATCATAAAGCCTAAGGCTTATCTTATGAAAGGAAGGAATATGAATGAAAAGAAAATATCACCTACATAAAGTCTAATGAAGTGTCTTGGCTTAAAAGCTACCAGAACACATCCTTTAACACCTTCAATTACAGGAAGCAACATTGTCGGCTATGGAAACTTGATTAAGGGCTTGAAGAGTGGGTGTGGAGAGCATCTCACACACCAAAAACATAATGAGAATTGGGGGAGAAAGCTCATTGATTCTAGAAATTTAATTAAAAAAAGCCTAAAATCCCCGCATGATCTAACCAACATAAGGGTTCAGTCAAAAAAATTGATCCCTAGGGCTGCCATAAGATGCCCCAATTTATAGGGTAAATGAGGATGCGTGACACTGCAACTTCGTGGTGTCGCCGACATGGCAGACAACTAACATACAAAATGGCTTGGCACATCCTAAGGCATAATGATTTTAATGGGGTGTCAAGGTGTGCCATGGAGGCATCACGGTGACTTTGATGACGTAGAGGTCACATCAGTGAATCATCATGATGATCATCCCATTAAGCACCACCTTTGGGACCGAATTCATCAAGTATTGCGATGTTGTGGTCAGGACACTGCGGTGCTACGATTAGGGTGTCTTAGCGCTGACAAAATTTCAATGTTTGGTCCCTAAAAAACTGTTGGGCTCCTAACAGCAACACAGGTTGTTGTGGCATTGCATCTAGCACCATGATGTTGCACCTGATACCTCAGTGTTGTTCTAGTAATTCTCACTAATTACATTTTGAGATCCATGCAAGTCACATAAAACTGATCAAGTTGGTGGATGGGCATTCATGAGAGCCTTGAGAGCTCCTTGAGTGGAGGAAATGATCATCCAAGAAATAAATAGGAGGCAATGTAACAAGTGAACATACAAAAAACACACACAGTATTCAATTAAATCCAATAGTATGGATTGTATACAACCCATCAATAAAAGCAAAACATGACTCATCTCATGCACTCAGAAAGGAAATACAGATATGAGAGCGGAAAGGGGGCAGATCAATCACGTGATCCTAAGGATCAAGCAACCATGCACCTCCAACCATATCGTTATTTACCTCTTTGCCTGATCCTAGCCTCTCCTAGGCTTCCATGCGAAAATCAACTAGCATATCAAACTAGCCCTTGAAAAGCTCAAGCACACTTAGAATGTGGTCCAATCGCCTCATGAGATCGCCCAGCCTGTTGTTGAAAAATGTGATTTCATCCCTCAATCTGCATATGTGTTGTAACATGGGAACACAACAGAGGCCCTCTCTATGTGTGAGCCAAGCATGCATACCCAAGAACCCCCAGACCTAGGAGGGCACTAATGTGGAGCTCGCTTCAGATGTCTCATCACTAAAATTACTATCAGCGATGGGTCTGGAGCACGATTGAGCCTTGATTTTGTCACACAGGAATGTTGACATAACATTTATTGATAAAAAAATTATAGAGATGAGAGAAAATTTTGCAGAACCCCATAATAAAAAATTTTGCGTTACAAAACTGTTAAGGTTCATTCCTTATTTATAAACTCTCACATGCCCTGACAAGAGACATGTTAGTTAATAACTTTTTTTGGTGGCCGTAAATACTATTTTGGGTAGGGCGCAGCGATGCTCTGCATTGATGTCAGAGTGCACTAGCACTGGCATCGGTGTTGCAAGATATGATTTATGTCAGGCTTTACTTGATTAAGCCACCTCAATTAGCCAACCACATATTCTTATTTATCATTTTCTATTGATTATGTCACGTTGATTACATGTTCAGGGGGTATCATATCATGCCCAACTTAATTAGGTTACCTTGAAAAATTTAGTGCATGTTGGTCACATCTCCTTTAGTAGGCTCAACTTGATTGCTTAAACATGTGTTGGATGATGCTCCATTCTGCTAGGCCACCTCAATTATCTAGTGAATTCATATTAAAATGTATTTAAATCAATTGGGCTATCTTATTTACCCACTTGATTTGCATTTTGATAATGTCGTCATTTTGATTATAGCAGAATATGCTTTATTATCCATATTTGGCATTATCTATTACCAAGAAGAATACTATACATTATTTTTACTAGTACATGAGTCGAGGGATCATTTGTTAGTATCAATTTTTATATGATGGACATTTTTTGGACACATTTATTACCTTTGAACGTCTTGGGTGTAAGCTTATCACCATGATCTTATGATTGATAGCTTAAATCTCACCTCAATGAGGGCATTAGAGAGCCCCATGCTCAAAATATCTCCATCCCCACTCAAGAAGATCAATGTCTTAGTATTGCCTTCATAATGCCTTAATGGTGACGTTCTAGGGCTTTGGCACTGAACACTCTATGTTGAGAGCCTTATCAAAAGACAATAACATCTTGGAATTGCATCTATGTCTCAAGGGCATCTTTTAAAGAGAACTAGCACCTATGTGATGTCTTTCTAGCACCTTGACACAGTTTTTTTTTTTTACCTTGAGATCATTTTCTTTAATGCATCTAACACCATAGTGTCACCCTCCTTTTAAAATGAGAGCACCGGAAGAAAATGATAGATACTGGTCACACAATCTTTTTGGCTGTAGTGGATTGGGCATGCAATGATTACCCACAATTACTTTTAGAGCTCAATCAATGGTGGTGCCAAAATGTCATTCATTGTCGTTTTATTTTTTGACAGGCATGGGAGTGTCTTTATAGAACCATACAAATTTAAAGTTTTAATTATTTAAATAATTAAACATGACGTCAAAGTTAATATACTATCTTGAGATATATGAATACTTTACGGTGGGTTTAATTACTTAAATTGATTTTTTTTTTGGTTATTTACAATGGTGTACGATTATAACCAACAAATCTTTCCCCTATATAAGCTCACAACTAGATAGAGTATAGATAAAATATGGCTTACAAACTTCTTATAATGACAAATCCCCATAGTTAATTACATCTTACACAATTGATGTTAAGAAAAATCTCAATTGTAGTCGTGATTTTGTCTTAAAAAAATTTATAAGTTTAGGTTTTCATGATTGTTTATTAGGAATTTTAAATGGGGAATGCTAAAAAAATGTAACAATTATTAATGGAACCAAAAGGAAGCAGAGTAAGAGATATTAAAGATACTTAGAAATTCAGTGACATCTCAATCATCCTATAATTTGGCTTTAATGATTTTGAAAGAAGTTTTGTTATTTCATCTTGGCATTTTATTAAAATTTTAGGACTTAAATGATTGTGAGAATGTCCAGGAGGTGAGGATTTATGCCATAATTGCATGAGTGACCTAAGAATTTTAAGTATGAAGTGAAGTTCATTGAAATAAGTGAATTATTGGAAATATACTCAAAAAAAAAAACACACAACAAACAAATACAATGGAATTATAACCCCACATGAAAAAAGTTTTAATCTGAACCACATAATTGCATTTAAAATCATGCATCACTAGTCTCAATTAATGTAAGATAGGATAGATTAATATTTTATTAGTAGTAGGTTTTACAACTTGACTATAAATCAAGCTAGCTTAGTATAACTGGTATGCATAATATCTTAAGTCTAATGCGAGTGTATTTTTGTGATTTAAATTTAAACATTTATAACTCACCACACTCATTTTATTTTGTTATTTTGTGTTAACTCTTAGTGTCATGTGAATCAGATGAAGCTGTGTAATGGGTTATGTAGGTCCATGATGATGAATGTTAAGATTATTTACTCGTAAGGTCATTTGACATGCAAAGGCAGACTCTCTTCCATAAAGTGGCGGTCCTAAGATGTAGGTAGACCTATTGAGCAAAAAGTCAAACAAATAAAAAACGATCAATTAAAAATTTTAGACGTATGTTAGGATCGTCGATCGATATCATCGAAAATATTGTTGATTTAGTTGACGTTCATCCTTTCTCTTTCATGTTCATCCTCTTGTGAAAATTTCGGATGTTGATAATTGACCAAACAAAACACACCCTAACTATAGAACAAAAAATGACTTAAGAAAAGAAAAAATATGTTATTATGGCTATCTTGTTTTACTACAACATGCCTGTAAAATAAAACTAGCACATTATAAACTTACTATGATACCATAAAAATATGCAAAAAAAAAAAAATCAACCACAACATATACAATAACCAAGAATGGTTTACTTGTCTTAGTAAGCGTCTAGCAAGAAAACAAAGCAATCACAACCTAGAAGCACAACATATCTAATCCTATGAAGTATAAAGGGTTACTGTATTACAACGTCTAAAGGTGTGTGAATGTGAAGTGGGAAGATTAATCAAATTTTAGTTAAGACGACCCCGATCAACATGCTTATGACTTTTTGTTATCCCAAGGTCATTAATGTTTGGATGGATTTAGTCAAAATCTGGTAACTAATCTAATATGACCATTACATTCTTGTTACAAATCATGACTTGTGTCGTTCGAGAAATCTTCATAAATTCGGGGGTTTATTATTATTGTTCAAGTTGCGTCTAGTTCTATTTGTTCATTAGAGGCTTACTTTATAGTTTAATATCTTTCAAAATTTATGAGTTTGTGATTTTAATCAATTTGGTTTTGAATATGAGTTTCTTTTAATTAATTTGATTTTTAACATGTTATTCTTTATGAAGACCCTGGTCAACATCTTATGATTTCATCGTCCTCAGGTCGCCAGTGTTTGTGCTTTGCTTAGTTTCAAAGAACTAGATAATTCTTTGTTAGCAACCATGAGTTATCTCACCTAAGGATATCTTGCACATCAGGATTTGTTTATTATCAGGGCTCACTTCAAGTCTTAATGACTTGAGTCCTCAAAGATTTTAGTTGATCTTCATTGGGTTTACTCTATAGAGTTTGTTATGTTGTTTTGACATTCTGATTATTCATTATTGCTTATTTAAATTGAATTTTCCTATATCTTGGCTTCTTTTGATCTATTTGATTGTTTGGCAAATTTTTCATTTAATTTTTTAATTGGTGGTGGTATTCTTAGTGAAGTTATTAAATTTTTAGTCTAAAAGGAATATATTGGTAAATTTGTAGTTCTTGACTAAAACAACTGTCTAATGATGAAAGTTATTTTACTATGTTTTAATATAAATTAATTAATAATTTGAAAGTGATTAGTCAATAGTTTCAATTTTGATAACTTCATTTGTTAAGCTCGATGATGAAAAGGGTACGTTCGTAATTTAAGAAAATTTACGAATATTTCCTAATTCAATTTCAAACATATGAGTTTTAACCTTTAGTTGTTATTTGACTTCCAATTAATGATTTTAAGCTAAACTTATTAAAATTAGGCTTGCAAGTTTTATGTTCAATAGTTGAAAAAGTAATTGAGGTTACATTTATAATTTTAAAAATTACAATTAAACCTCCAATCACTTTAGATTAACTATTTTTTATTTATTTTTGGTTGTTTTTTGTTTATTAATGATCATTTGAGATTAAGTTTCAGGAGTTCTAATTCTTTAATGTTCACATTAGAGGTTTAAAAGTTAATAAGGGTGCGTTTATAATATTGAAAAAATTACAAACATAACCTCTCCTCACCTTCTTAATTACGAGTTTCTTTATGCATTAATCATTTTGAGCTTCATTAATGGGTTTTAATTATGTTTTAAGGTTCTTTTAACAAAGCTACCCATCGACTTATGCACATGATTAACCTCATCAATTTTCTGCATCGGTGATATTAGCTGTCAATCCTCTCCAAGCAGGGCCATGAGCCTAGATGCATTTCGCTAGATTCCGCTCCTTGGTGGTAGGGCTGTAAACGAGCCGAGCTTGAGCGAGCTCAGATTTGGCTCATGTTCTGCTCGTTCGAAATAGCTCGTGTTCAAAATTGGCTCGTGTTTGAAATCGGCTCGTGAACAGTGTNTTTTGTTCGGCTCGATTTAAATATTCGTGTTCGTGTTCAGCTCGAAATTGACTCGTTAAACTTAAATTGAAAAAAATAGATGTAAAGTGTGAGATTCGAAACTGGATCAAATATATATAAAAGAAGACACTAACCATATTGTCACATGAGTTGTTATTATTTAAACTTATACATAAATATATATAATATATTCNCCGTCCACACTAAAACCTTAAGATCTCTCTCATTTCTTAATGGATTTTAGTGATTATTTTTTTAACATGATTTTATTGAAGAGACGAATATATCTATATGGTAAACATGCTANGGTTAGAGTGGCTAACCAAGGCTTGGACCATGGTTAAAGCTTATGATGGGT
>JXCR01136471.1:41371-55472 GCA_002079205.1 Phalaenopsis hybrid cultivar | reverse complement strand
TGAGTAAAAAGAATAGTTTTGAATTTCTAATGGTGGGGTACCTCTTCTAATTTTCTAAGACTAGTCAATAGGAAAATCCTATGGCTAGACCTAGGCTACTAAAGAAGTTTTCTAGACCTCAACCAAAAGTGAGGTCAACAATGATGGAACGAAAAAACTCGTCAGGTACGCTTTTACAGTTTACAATACCATCTTTCTTCTGCCTTTTCCTTACATGTTTCATGCCTGCATGTTAACCATAACCATAACCAAAATCAAAACTAAAATCAACCAAGATAAAATTCACCGCCAGAACATTCAAAGTATAAAACAACTCAAAATTCAATCATAAACATCACACAAAAACTACAACTTCAACTAAACATCACACAAAAATCTACGGTTGCTAACGTGTCTTCCCACTGTTTAAATGAAATTATGGAACTCATTAAGTTGGGTTTAGTAAGTTCATTTGGACTAAGTGAATCTAATAGAAAATAGTGATGCCAGAACGAGCGAACCGTAGGATCCTAACCGGTGTCACTCTAATCAACTTTAATATGCCCTCATTAAATTTAAAGAACTTCAACCATAGGGCCAACTGATTTGACATTATAACTTGACACACTAAACACCTCAAAATTGTCGCGGGAAGGAGCTTGGAGCTAGCATGGTGGGCAGCACGACCGTCTTTAATAACTCAAACTCGTCGTGGCAGGGGCTTGGAGCTAGCATTGTGGGTAGCACGACCATCTTCAACCCAAAACCTGTCTTCCCCAGCTAAACCAATCTTCCTTCCTTAGATATAAACAACAAAGCCATAAGACTAACCTGTCTTCCCCAGCTAAACCAATCTTCCTTCCTTAGACTTAAATAACAAAGCCATAGGAATCGTCGCGACAAGAGCTTGGAGCTAGCTTGGTGGGCAGCACGACCATCTTCAACAGCAAAACTTAGTTTCCCCAGCTAAACCAATCTTCCTTCCTTAGACTTAAACAACAAAGTCATAGGACTTCGAGGCTGCTTGCTTATGCAACATAAATCCTCACCTTATCTTTAGGCCTTTGTATAACCCTGCTATATAATATAAGCCCTAACTCATCTTAAGATTCCGAGGTTATCATTTGTCACGACCTAAATCCTCACATTTTCCAGGCTATTTGTGTGATCATTTCACACGAATGTAAGTCCTAACTAATAAAATTGCCAGGATGAAACACCTAAATATTTCTCCTCAAAACTGAAGCAAAACATTAGGATAGCTTGGGAAGTCACCGAGGTTCTCCCTGGATCCATGACATCCCCTAGTTCTTCTTCCTTTGGATTCTACAATAAAAATGTTCCAAATTTGAACCAATCCCCTTTCACACCTCTACGTCCGATTTCGTTGAAGAGTCCTACCGTTTGAAATTCCTTGACGATAATTTTTTCTTGAATTTTATCGAGAGTCTTCTTAGGTGACTTTGGTCATTTAAGATGTAATTAACCATAGGGGCTTGCCCTTATAGGAAGCATGTCCGAACCCAGCTTAACATAAGCCCTATTTAATCCTTTATATTAAACAGGGGAACTTGTCGGCAAATCCACAGGTTTTACAAACCAAACGAAAGTCATACTTTCCTTAGTTTTTTTGATCGAGCCTCATCCTCAAGTCTTGTGTTTATTCTTCGGGATAGATATAGGATTTTAGGTACAGTGCTCTTTCATTTTAAACTATGAAAAATATGGGTCAGTTTGATTTCATACTTCAACGTCCTTCCGAAGCGGGTGACGGGATTTTGATTCCAGCGACCGACAGCTTCTTAAGGACAACCCCACAAACTAACACGAAATGACGCCGACATAGGTTTAATAAACTTTAATCTAATTAGACATAACATCTAATAAGTTTAATTAATCGATTAAACTTTACCCAAATTAGGTTTAATTAACTTTAAACTAATTAGACATAACCTTTAATAAGTCCAATTAATTGGTTAAGCCTTACCCAATTTAGGTTTAATTAAGTTCAATCTAATTAGACTTAATTATTAATAAGTTTAATTAATCAATTGAACCTCACCAAAATTAGTTTTAATTAACTTTAATCTAAATAGACTTAACCCCTAATAAGTCTAATTAATCAAGTAAATCTTACTCAAATTATGTTTAATTAACCTTTAACTAATTATATTTAATCACTAATAAGTCTAATTAATCAATTAAACCTTACCCAAATTAGGTTTAATCAACCTTAATCTAATTTGATCTAACCTCTAAGAAGTCTAAATAATCAATTAAAACTTGCCCAAATTAGGTTTAATTAACTTTAATCTAATAAGACTTATCCTCTATTAAGTTTAATTAATCAATTAAACCTTACCCAACTTAGGTTTAAGTAACCTCAATCTAATTAAACTTAACCCCTAATAAGTCTAATTAATCAATTAAACCTTACCTTAATTAAGTTTGATTAACCTTATTTAATTAGACTTAACCCCTAATAAGTCTAATTAATCAATTAAAACTTACCTAAATTTGGTTTATTTAACCTTAATCTAATTAGACTTAACCCCTAATAAGTCTAATTAATCAATTAAACCTTACCCAAATTATGTTTAATTAACCTTAATCAAATTAGCCTTAACCCCTAGTATGTCTAATTAATTAATTAAACCTTACCCAAATCAGGTTTAATTAACCATAACAAGTCTAATAAAGCGTTAGTTTCTACCCAAATTGAACCTAACTTAACCAAAACCTAACTTGAATTCATGTTAAATAAAATATTAGATTCAACCCACATTGAACCTAACTTAACAAAATCCTAACTTGATTTTAACCTAACTTGAACTCAAGTTAATCTAAACATTAGGTCCAACCTACATTAAACCTATCCAAAACCTAGCTTGAATTTAACCTAACTTGAATTCAAGTTAAATCAAACATTAGGTTCAACTTATTTTGGGTCTGACTTGAGTTTGACCTAACTTAAGTTAACCTAAATTGACTCAAACTCAGCCATAATGATTTGAGGTTTGACTTAACTTAAATTTAAGTTCCAATTTAGATTCAATTGACATTAAATTTAAATTTCTTAAGTTGACATTGAAACTCTCAAAGTCTAATTTATATTAGACTTAATCAAAATCTCTATGTTGATTTGGACATCCAATTAAAGCTTTTAAATATTGACAATTAATTGAATTTCATCATGATAATCTTGTTTCTATAGGTTCACTGAAGATATTAGTAAAATCTCACTTTAGATTTTCTTTGCATGTTATAGGCCGTGTGATATCCAGGGAACTGCTTATGTGCACAGTATAACAATGACTTTAATGATATTTTTCACTTATATTATTATACTTTGCAACAAGACCAAAAACTTGATCTTGGAGAAAATAAGAATTTAGCTTTTTAATTTATATATATATTGGGATACTACATAAGTGTACGCATTGTTATCTAGTAAAATAGGACAATTAATTGAATATCAAATCCACAGGGAAATATGCAATATACACAAATTTGTATTTTAAAAAAGACAATTACTTAAACTATAGATATTTTCTTGATAAGTAAAATTCAATTCTTTTTGGTATTTTTGTTATTTTGACAAAAAAATAAAACTTCTAAAGATAACTTGAGTTTATGTAAAAGAAAAGCATGATATGAAAATATTTTTCTCCTTATAATGAATTAGTGATAAGTATAAGAATATAGTTGTTGTGTTATGCCAAATAAGAGCAATAATATTCTTTACCGTTACTAGAGATGCTATAAAGAACATTGGATAATTTAAAGTTTGAATAGTTCTAAAAACCGGCTAGGCAGGGAAGATACCAGCTCCCACTCTATAGTTCCCTTGATTCCCTCCACCTGGAGGCTAACATCTCGTATCAGAACCTAAAACAATAAACCAAGTTGTGGGCTTTAAACTGTCACTTTAAAGTCCTCTAACTATATAACCTTCAAAGTTTGTTTCCCTATTTATTTACACTAAATCATATGAATTACATTCTTATTCATACAACCTCATGTGATTCTTTCCAATTATTGACTGAGACAAAACAGCCCGGTTCTTACGTGTTATCGAAAAAAAATTTAACATCTGAATACGCCAAATTAAGAAGTAAATGAAGTACATGGATTTAAATCATCACAACTTTTTCCAATATTAAAGATCAATACTCTCTACAACTTCCATCAAAATAATAATTACTTATCATTTCAAGGAGAAAGACAAAGAAAACTACTCAGAATCCATGGAAAAAACAAAACCACACTTTAGTTTAAAAGTAGAAATCATTATCAAACCAACAAGAAATCTCGACTAAAACCAAAAAGTAGTTTAAAAACAAAGATAAAATTTTATCTCAAATCCTCCACCAAACTCTATAAGATCCTTTGAATCTCTTCTCTTTTACAATACTCTTGACTCTCACAATAAAAGCTAAATACGAAATGGATAGAGTAAATTTGTGGTGCCTAAAAATCTCTCCAAAACTCTCTTAAAAACTCCCCCTTTCCAACACTTTTCAAAAATTTCAAGAACACCTTAAAAAGCCTCAACTTCCTTCTTTTATAAATCTCCAAGAGGTTCCTTGATAACTCTTTGAAATTTGTCCTAATTTGATGTATTCTCTAATGGATTCCTCCTTTCACAAGTCTTTTAGTAATATTTTCAATTCTAGTGGTCATAACCACTCTCTTTAGCCAATAGGTGCCTCCAAATAAATGCCTCTGGCACTTAGGCACGACCTTCACTGTTACATAGGTGTTTAAGCGTCGGATCTGGCGCTTAGGCGCCAAAACACTTTCGCACAATTTTCACTTTTTTGCTCTAAATTTGATCCTTTTTCACTTATTTTAGCGTTTTTCACCTTTTTACTTATAATTGAAAGAAAAACACACATATACCTTCCATGAAAGCGCAATATCTCAAAAATAGTTATAAAAATGTGTCTAAAAACTTAATATATTTTAGGTGTATCAAAATATGCCAAACATAAAATGTTACTTGTTCTCAAGTAATACTTCAATCTTTAAAAACTAAATAAGTTTGATATGTATATGAGTTTGTTTAGAGGTTACTAAAATTTAGATTTAGAAATATAGTAGTCTAATTAAGAAAAAATATTCAGTAAATGAGACTAACTTAAAGTTTAGAAATTATTAATGTTAAGAAATATGAAAATATGAGTTGTTATCTAATTCAGAAATATTGTAGATTTTCCACATTTAAAATTTAGTCCTTTTATTATCTCTACATAAAAATTTTTATTAAGAATAATTTTACTTACTATATTATATGCCTAAGCTTAAGAGTTTCTCAAGTCTTATACTTTAAAAAGTTCAAATGTTGAACTAATTTTTAATTATGCACTAATCCTCAAGCTTCTCCTCCCTTACTTTTTATTTTATTTTCTTTTCTTTTTCCTTTTCTTTTTCTTTTGCTTTTTCTTTTTCTTTTTCTTTTTTCTTTTTAGGCAAGGATTACTATATCTGGATAGACCTTTAATGGTTTTGAATTCCACTTCTTCTTTCCTAAAGCAAGGTCTTAATATAAATCTTTTACTTAAAAATATAATAATAGTTTTAAAAATAATTTTAAAAAAAGAAATTTAAGTAGTAAAAATAAAAGTCTGAATTTATAAATTTTTCGAAAATACAATTTTTCTTACTAAAAATAGTTACACTATATTTAATATTATCTTCACTAAAAATTTTTAACTGAAATTTTTTCTTCATTACTCAAAATTTTAATTAAATTTTCTTACTCATTTCTAAAATCAGATTTTACTTCCCTAATATAACTTTCATTTTTCTTTCAAATCAGGTTCGCTTGTAGCCTATTTGAGAACAAATAAAATTAAAGTTTTGAAAATATTTTTCATCCCCCCCAAACTTAAATTTCTAACATGAATAAACAGTTTAGCAGCAGATATTTATAAGCAGGAATGAATATTGAAATAACATGCTAACAAAAATTTTTATACCCTAATTATACAAGTATAAAACTAAAAGTAGGAGTAATGTTAATTTTCGATTAATTTTCTATCATTTTCATTTTAATTCAACATGTAGAGATTTAAATAACTTCTAGGTACTTGGTGCAAATATAAAAACAAACTAACATACTAACTTTGATTTCTAGTCTCAACATAAAAAGCAAACATACTAACAAGATAAAAGAAAAATACAGGGTAGCAGTTTTCTGTGTTTAAAATTTAAAACTAGAGTTAGCACGATTTTTAACTTTTCCAAGACCTCGAAATAAGTTCAATTCTTAACTAACTAACACAATAATCAACACATAAGAATAATTACTACCCTATAAATTAAAATAATATACTAACAAAACACAACATCACAACACAATCAAATAAAATAAAAGTCTCACACATCAAAGAGTCTAAACAAATAAACAAAAGCAAATGTAGCAAGTCCAAGCCATATAGTCTAACACATATTACAAACATCAAAATAAATAACTCAGTTCTCTTCCTCATCATCCTCAGAATCGCCGCTATTCCAGACAATTGTAGGCTCATAATTTGGGTATCTAGGATATGGAGAAAATTCCACTCCTTGTTTAAGCCAAATGAGGTTTTAAAGAGATAAATGAAGTTTCTCTTCATAATCACTTTTCCTTGTGTTATACTTATCAATATGATCTACGAAGCTTTCTAAGTTTCTTACCTTATCTGATGTATAGTTGATAATATCCATCATCCTCTGTAATAATTGAGTTTGAGTTTCCGTAGACTCACCTCTAGAAGTAGAAGCTCGTGTGGTAGATGGTCAAGATGTACATGCAGCAAAGGTAGAAGCAGCAGATGTTGCCATTCCAAAACTCCTTGAAAATCCTCCTCTCCAGCCAAAAAATAGAATGCTCCGAATATGACATCACATTAACACTTGTTATTGGCTTTAAAGGTAACGGTACTTCCTCCTAGCTATCATATCTCACTCCAGCCTGCTCACATAAATAAAAGATTAATGAAGAAAGTCTCATACCTACAGTAGTGATGACAGTGGCAGAACTGATGATAGTCTGATAGATCAAAGCTCCAATGTTGATGAGCTTACCTTCTTGAATATAATAGTTCAACATTGTACTCTCTCTAGTAACTTTGTTGAGATGATTTATAGGTAATAAATGGGCTGAAATAAAATAATGTGATGCCTTCGAAGGTGCATTCAACTTTGAAGTGGAAAAATTAACTCTTCTTTCATCAGTGATTTTCCACAGCCCTCTTCCAACAATCAAATAAGAAATAATTTCATCTAGCTCTGCTTCAGTAGGACTATAGTTTGCATAAAAACACAAAGTATCACATCGTAGATGATAAAACATATTGATTACCTCCAGTGAAAAAGGTATCAATTTTCATTTAACCATAACTCGATCGTCTTCAGCCTCAGGTAGGTTAGCACAGAGCTCCTTAACTACATAAATAACGACCACAACAGAATCGTTACCATTGTCGGTGAATGATCAGATCTTCTACAGCTCCACCTGAACTCTTGAACATTGCTCCTATATAAGTTTTTGTGATTGTAGAGAATCACTGTACCTATCATGAGCTTTCAAACTCACAAATTTGCTTGAATCAAAGTGGCTTTTTTCTTTTCTCCTATTCCTTCTTGGTGCAATTGTAAAAATTTCATAAAATTCAACAATAACTTCAAAAATCAAGTATAATCTACTAAAATTAACTCTTATAAGTATAAACTACACTTTCTATACAATTTCCATATATTTTTCCTCATTTTACACCACAAATAGTGATTTTCTAACTCTTCCAAATATACTCAAAATGCATGGTGAAAATAAAATTTTTTTACATATAAGTGATGCTCATACCTCAAAAAATCTAAATCTAGCAAAATTTTCTCAATTCCACCAAGAAATCTCCACGAAAGGGCTTGCCCTGGACTTCCAAATCATGAAATCAAGAGGTTGAAGATGATGATGAGTGTAAAAATGGCAATTTTTGGGGTTATTTTTCACTTTTAACCGTTCCCGAATCGATTTTTGGGAAGCGGCGCTTAAGCACAGGTATGTGGCACTTTGGCGCCTGCCTCTCGGGTTACATTACGCTTAAGCGCAAGAATGTGACACTTAGGCGCCAGTGCACTATTTTTGGTATTTTTGAATATAAGTAAAATGCACTATAGGTCTAAGTATACCACCCCTAAATGGTCCCAAAACACTTACATGAATATTTTCCTCTCCTTTAACTCTCGTTTTTTCTCAAAGTTCTCCAAAATAACTAATTTGATTAGAGACTAAAAAGTACATAAATTTTCTCAAAAGAGAACACCTATATAAATTTATAAATAAGTAAGAATATATATAGCACCTAGTTCTCACTCCAAATAATATCGGATGAGAAAATCTTCTAAATTCAAATACCAAGCAATCTAACATAAGCTTGAAAAACAACAATTATCACTTAACACATTAAACAATGACTCCTAACAAACAAACTCTTACATAGAAATTAATTCCATTGTTCATTTGTTGAGACGAACTATAATCATTAACTAGTCTCTCCTGAGGCAATCGTAAGAAAAAGTTGATAAAACGGACGGTGGTGACGTGCTTGGATGCTATCTTCTTCTATCCATTTTTGTTTATGTTACATCTCCTTATATGTTTCTTCTATATAACTAGTATAACTAAATTGCTTTTTTAATTTCCATCCAATATGCTCTAGATGGGCATGAATCTCAATTACCTTCGACTCCAGTAGAGCCACGACAATCTCAATTTGGTTGATCTTTTCCAATATTCCTTCAATATTAATGACTAAGAAACTGCTATATATCACTTGTGCACTCAGACTAATAAATCTCTTCCTCATGGCCTCTTCCTTCTTCTTTAAATTCTTCTCACTTGAAGACATATTCTCAAAATCTCTCTCTCTTAGACTTTAGGGCTGAAAATGATCCAGGGCAAAATTCCTTCACTAAACCCTTCTATTTATTGGCCTCAATCCTTCTAGTAACTCTTATACACATCCTAAAACTGGCTTGGCACTTTTTAGTCAAGCAATTGGCGGTTAAACCTTCTTGAATCAGAATTTTGCACATGGTCTTTAACTCCCGCGCTTAAGCGCCAAATATTGGCGCTTAAGCGCCATTGTTCAATTTTGGACCAGTCAACTTAACATCTAAATTCTTATTTTAGCATGTCTAGATCTTTAAATAAAGTCTTAAAATCAATACTAACCCATAATAGTCTAAAAAAATACTACCACAAATTTTCTTAATCACGCACAAACAACAATCAAAGAAAAACACGCTGAAAACAATCAGTTGCCTCCCACAAAGTGCTTGGTTTACATCATGTTGACCTCACTTTTTGTTGAGGTTTAGTTTTTCCTCTTTAGTAGCCTAGGGTCTAGCCAAAGGACTTTTCCTGTTGACTATTCCTAGAAAACTAGACATGGAACCCTCATCACTAGAAATTCCAAACCCTTCTCTTCTCAACTTGAAGTTCCACATATTGGTCATAACCTCTAAACACTTAGTAGGTGGGGTCATTCTGGGGGAAACTCAAGATGAGTCACCCTTAGGATTGCTGGACCTTAGGGTTGACCCTGGGTGTTGGTCTGGAGCTAAGGCATTCACTACACTCACTACACTCATCTACACCCACAATCACTCACTACCCTAAACCCTGAATTCCTAGCCTAGATCCCTAGATCTTTTGGGATACTCATGTAGATGGTCCCCTAAACCTACTAGCCCTAGAGCTATAGTTTAGCTAAGACCACCATGTAGAGGACCCAAAATGGGATTTCCATTGGTCCATGGCTTATTAGTGATGGTGGGTACCTCAAATCTACCAAAATACCCATCTTGGTCTTTTGCCCCTAAAACACCCCCACATTACCAAAATACTCCTCTTGGATCCAAAACTCCAAAAATTCCCAGAAAATCCCAATAAATCCAAATATTCCCAATTTCATTTCTTCAATTACCACATGACCCAATTTGGCCAATTTGACCATCTTTAACCAAAACCCCCAAAATGCCTTTTAAAAGACCTAAATTTCCCCAAATCTAACTCAAATGTCCATCAATTTGATCATAATTGACCCCAATTCCAATCCTAAACTCAAATTCACTTTTTATATGACCAAACTAAACCAACTCCAAGGTCAATTGGTCCATGATTATAGCCCAATTTTGATTTGAGTTAAAACGCCAATTTTGACCATATGGTTTGTAAAATATTTATTACATTCATATAGATCAAAATCAACCATCAATTGACCTTGGTGAAGTCTCAAATCCATTTGATTTTGACCTAAAGCATAATTTCCCAAATTTAGCCCCAAATTAGCTAAGTCCCCAAATTTCACCCAATTGGTTTCCTTAACCTCCAAATTGGCATCCAATTCATGTTGAAAACTCTTCATGAGGTCATTATTGAACATTTACAACAATAAATTTGGACTTAGCCCAAGGCTAATCCAAGCTAGACCCAAGCCTAGCCCAACTGACCAAATTGATTATAGTTTAAAATTCCTTCAAATTGACCTTTCATTTGGACTCAAAACCACTTCCATCCTTCACCAAACTTGTTCCTTATGATCATATACACCAAATTCAACAATCAATTAGGCCAATTTAAATGGCTAGCCTAACCCAAACCCAAGGTTTGGTCATTTGCACCCACTTGGACCCGTGCACTAAATGTGGCCTAACCACCTTAAAGCCACAAAATTAACTCCACCACAGCCATTAGTTGGACTTAGTGATCAGTACAAACACCATGAAATCACCTAAATCGATCCATGGACAAAAGGTCCCCCAAATTAAGGGATCTATTTCCAAAAATGCACATGCTTAAGATATCTTTGCCAAATCCAAACACATTTGCATTAAATTGTTGTGATGGATTCCTATGGCAAAAATAACCTAAATCAAGCCATGGACCAAAGATCCCCCAAATTAAGGGATCTTATTTCCAAAAATGCACATGCTTAAGATATCTTTGCCAAATCCAAGCACATTTGCATTAAATTACTGTGATGGATTCCTTCGGATTCCCTGAGCTCCTAGCCACCTCCCCCTAGCCGGACGGCCAGCCTAGTGGTTGGAAAAGCCCAAAACCGAGAGCTACCCCCATGGCACCTCACCCAAATCAAATCTAGTGGCCAGCTCATCCAAATCAAACTATGGAGCTCCTCTGCCCTCCACCTAAGCACCACAATGCACCCAAACTTATGCCCTGAGAGCCACCCCATGGCCATTTTTATAAAAACTGACATCCCACGGCCATGGGAGGTGTGCTGAAATTTTCTTAGAGAGGTCTCTCCAAACTTCACACAGAGCTTTCATAAGATCCTCTCAGTGCATTCCAACCATTTTTCCTCACCCATTTCCATTGCCGGAGCTCAATTTTGAGCTTGAAACCCTGTCGAAAACCAGAACTGAACCTAATACACCTCCACACTCCACCAAACTTCAATTGCTTGTGCCCACACCTTCACAAGAGTGAAAGAAGCCAAAGCCCCATCAAATCCCCCTTCCACAGAGCCTCTACCATAGCTCTAGACCAACACCTGAAATCAAGCTTGGTCAAATTCATACCTAGGCCTTACACAAGGACCAGGGACTCAATCCCTAGCCTTCTTGGACCCCAACAAACGTGCAGAGCATCTCTGATCAAAGCCTCCCTTCTCAAAGCAAAGGTATAAAACCCCTCCTCCTCCCAAGCTTATTTTGATTCTCCATTTACATAAGCTTGATTTCATGGTACCTTAGCCGTATCGATGTGTTTGTCTCACTTAGACGAGTCCATAGGATCAAACCCAATGTGATTTGGTTGAGTCTAGGCCTAGATCTTAAGGTTTTAGAGTGGACGGGCACGAAATCATACTATCGGGGATGATGAAGGGGAGCCGTATGATCGAGCGTGTATCAGGTGAACGGAGGAGATCAAGTCAGACAGCACTTCGAGACATAAACAACACAATATCTCAAGCATTTTTTTCCATAAAAAATGCACATGCACGCCAAGCATTTTTTTTCCATTTTTACTTGTATCTGAAAGAAAAATACAAAAATACCTTCCATTAAAGCACAATATCTCAAAAATAGGTATAAAAATGTGTCTTAAGACACTATATATTTTAGGTGTATTAGTAATCTTATGAGAAAGCATTTAATTTCTAAGCTTTTGGGCAATGAAAATCAAAGCTTGATAATGCTTCTTAATAGGTGGATACCTTATCTCCGTCGGTATTAGATGACGACTCAAGTAGTAGAGTGTGTTTTTGTTACCTTCATCATTGACTTCGGCTAAGAGGGCTCTAAGAGCATCGTCTAAGGCTGTCGTATAAAGTATCAAAAGTTACCCTGGATAGTGGCTACCAATATAGGAGGTGTCATTAAATATTTCTTAACATCCTCAAAGACTCACTAACATTTCTCTTCCCAAACAAAGTTGGCATCCTTTTTAATTAATGTCGAGAAGGGCTGACACCTACCTAAGAGATTAGGAACAAAACATCTTAGATATGCCAACTTTCCTTAGAAGGAATGCAGTTGTTTTAAAGTTTTGGGTGGAGGCATTTTCAGATAGCATTAATCTTATCTGGGTTGATCTCTGTTTCCGATGATGGACAACAAATTCTAGAAATTTCCCGGAGGTAACGCCAAAGGTGAACTTTGAATGATTCATTTTAAGGTCATATCATCGTAATCGTTCGAACACTTTCCTCAAATAGTACAAATGGTCTTTTTTTTTTCCTATTGATGACCAAACTATCCACGTAACATTCTACTTGGTTGTCAATGAGGTCATAAAAAATCTTTGTCATTACACGTTGATATGTTGCTCCAGCATTCTTCAACCCAAATGACATCACTATGTGGCAGAAAATCTCGATTGGTGTTCTGAAGGTTGTAAGTGTTGCATCCTCAAGAGCCATCTTGATTTGGTTGTATCCCGATGATCCGTCCATGAAGGAGAAAATCTCATGAAGCAATATCCACCATCATTTTTTGTATCAGTAATGGGAATTCGTCTTTTGGACATGCTTTGCTTAAATCTTTGAAGTTGACACAAACCCGTATTTATCCATTTTTCTTCTTAAATGGCAAAAGGTTAGCTAACCATGTAGGGTACTGCTCTTCTTACATGAAGTTAGTGTTTATTAATTTCTTCACCTTGGTGATGACTTGATGCTCTATTTCGAGGCACATTATTCTGGGAGCTTATTTCACCGGGCTCATATCTTTCTCCACCCCAAGCTTATGAACTGCAACTTCTGCTAATAGTCCTGACATTTCATCATAACTCCATGCGACGCAATCTTTCAACTCTGTTAACAGTTTAATCGTTGAGAAGAGAACTTATGAATGCAGGCCAGGGTTGTTCTTCAATCCCGAGATTAATTTCCTTCAGTTTATTAAGAGTTTATTGAATTTCTTCCTCAAATTTTGGCGGAGCATTTTCTATTAGCTGATCAATAGATTCATCCTCCATATCGAGGAAATCCTCTCCTAATTCATTCATAACAACCATGAAAAATTCTGAATCATCGACTGGTCCGCCTGTACCAAATTTGAAACCCTTTCTTAAGTTGAGAGTTTGACTTTTGACATCCCATAATTTTTTAAAAATTTGTAATTTATCTTTTGGCATCTGTTTTGACAAATGTCCCTATTGAATTAACTTTTGTACACAAGCCAAAAAGTAAACAAAAAGAAATTTCATTAATTCATTAGGATCATCATCCAAATTTACATGATTTTTAAGATAAGTAAAGGTAGAAGCACGATAAAACTTGATCGACTTTAAACCAGTGCTACGGACTTCCTTGACCTCTAAACTCTTGACCTTTTAAGGGTGAATCGAAGTAAGGGTCATAGTGTTCACATAGTGGTTTATCCGATCATACATTATCTTATATTCACTTTTCTCCACATCTTCTAAGGATATCTCATACTAAGGTTTCTTCTATATTGTCATCATTATTTCATCTTCGAAACTGTCTTCATCACCAATGTTGACGGTCGGTTTAGTCTGTTCAATAATTAAGTTGACTTTTCCTTTGTCCACGTCCCCGACCTTGAGCTTGGGTGCGCGAACTAAAAGAACCTCCCCCCCCCC
>JXCR01136471.1:0-41355 GCA_002079205.1 Phalaenopsis hybrid cultivar | reverse complement strand
ACCCCCCCCCCCCCCAATTTGCTGCAAAAGAGTGGCAGAAGATTATTGAAGTGGAGCTTAATGGCTTCCTCTTTATGATTCTTCTAAATCTTTACCTTTAATTATCTTAATTTCATGATAGCAGACTTTTTTTTTATGGCGCGTAGTAAGTGTCATCTGCATTAATGACAACTTCATGCACTGAAAATTGTTGTAGTTCTCCCTTGATGCAATGCTCTTATCCCTCTTTGTAGTTCTTGATGCACTGGTGTAGAGACGATGGAACCATGTTGTGCTCATGAATCCTCTATCACCCCAGTAGAGTGTTGAAAGAGGTCTCGACATCGATGATATGAAATTTAGCAGTTGTTACTAGTTCTCCAACCTTCATTAGCAATGTAATTGATCCAAGTGCTCTATCTACCATTTGGTTGGATCCACATAGCATCAATTTATTGGTTGTAAGTTCCTGATCTTCAATCTCCAAATAGGCCAATGTCTGTAGACTCATCAAGTTGAGGGATGCTCCAGGATCTACTAAAATTCTGTGCAACACAAATCAACCAATGTTAGCAGAGATGTAGAGTGGACGATTGTGATCGGTGGCATCGAACAACAAGTCTTCATTTGTGAAGGTTACTCCATAATATTCTTTCAATTAGAACTTCATCTGAGGATGTGTTGGCCAATTGGGCTAAACAAATCTCTGGGTTAAACAAAGTTGTAACCAGAGAGTCTCTCATCTCCTTTGACATGATCATAGCGTTGTAGAAGCTTAATATAGTCGGTAACTTTTTAATATGAGCTAGCATGTTGTAATCCACTTTATATGATCCTCCCATTTTCTCTTGGTTATGGGGTTCTTCCACTGGCAGAGGTGGAGATAGCCCTTCTTGAGTTATTATTTGCTTTCCTTTACCTGTTGGAGCTATTCTTAGGGGTAATACTCTCCACTCTTCAAGTTTACTTCTGTAATTTCTTCTTATTGAGATATTATAGTTGAATCTTCCAGTATTTCTTCTTTATCGTAAAGAATTGAGTTGATGGCAAGCGGTGCACCGTGGCGTTAGAGGATTGGTTCCTCACTCTCGACGCTATCGTAAGAGGTATTGTTGACGTCTTCTTTGGTCTTGTTGGTGAGTTTATCTGCCTCAAGTATGATTTGAGGATCATTTTTGGAATCGAGATCAAAGTTAAATTGGGCAACATCATTTTTTTCATTACCAAAAAAAATTAAAATGTAGCCAAAATCGTAATCATTATATTCGTAAGACCCTAGACGGGTAAAAATATAATTGTACAAGGTCAGGGGTTCGAGGATTTTCTTCCCTGAATCCAACACAACTAATCTAGCAGAGGCAGCCCCTATCTTACCCTCACGTGCTATCAGTCTTTGTGGTGGTATTCTTCTTCTTTTTTGTCTTTAATGATGACAGATCTCGTGATGAAATCTTCATCTCTGGCTTGGCATGCTGAAGACTCTGAATGGCGGCTTGTCTTGATGCATTTTGAATCTGGTTCATTATTTTCTTAGATGATTTGCTCTAAACTATACTCCATCCATCTTTTTCAGTATATGGGTTGATTGGAAAGATTGGCTCAGCTGAAATCATATTTATGAAACCTTTTACAGGTTCTTTTAAATATTATTTTAGGATCGTTATATTCTCTTATCTAAGATTCCTCTCGAACCGATCATGAAGATGAAACAATCTTCTATAGTGTGTCAAGGAAATATATGATCAGTTCAAAAATTTGGTTGATCTTTCTTGTCGACCTCTTCGTGTTTCTTTGGATCTAGTAGTCTGAACTCAGTCTTCTTCATCAGACTTCTTAACATTTTGGGTACGACTTCATCTTTGAAGTAATACACCACTTTCCTACATTTCGCAATGTTCATTTTCTTATTTTATGCTCGCTATGATCCTTAATGAGACGGTTGCTGGCTAGACTGGCCATATTGTTGTGTTTATGTTGAGTGTTCTTTGATGACGATTGACGAGGATTTTCTGCATGTATCATCATTGGTTGTTTTCTTTTACCAACAGTTTCCACTGTTCCGGACTTCTTTACAAATATCTTGGTTTCTTTGGATTTCTTGTTAGAATCAATATGTTTAATTCTTCTCGAAGACTGTTGGCTTTACTGAGTAGCTTCTTGAAGGATTTAATGGTGAGTCCCTTAAGCATGAAAGCTACTGGCCTCTAAATGCTCTTAAGTAAGATCTCAATCGTGTGTTGTTCCTGTAGCTGAGTTCACATTTCATGCTAAGGTTTCTCCACCTCAAGATGTAATCCTCTAAAGTATCGTTGGGCTTTTTCTTTTCCATCATGAGATCTCCAACAGACACATGATGTTGCGCTCCGACAAATCTTTTCACAAATAAGTGTTTCATTTCAGTGAATGTTTTAACTAATCGTTTGGGCAAATCGGCAAACCAAACGAAAGTAATCTATGATAGGCTGGTGACAAACTTTTGGAGGAGTAAAGCTTTATTACCTCTAGTTGTGCTCGAATATGTGCTATGTGCTGTTTGGGATTTCTAGTCTCATCAAATATCTTAAAGTTTGGGGACACAAACCACTTAGGGAAGGGTACGACATCGATCTAATATGGGCAAGGTCTACCCATTAAAACCAATGTACCACTCTTGGATTAGGTTAACGCTTCCCGAACTTGTTTGACAATTTGCTTAAATTCCTTTTCTAGCAGGACGCTTGATGGAAAATCCTTCTTTTGCTGCTCATCTCTGTTTGTTAAGGCAACTTCTCTTCTTTAATCTGTGATATGTATAATCTCCTGTTGATTGACCTCTGGAGAGGCTAAATGTGGTAATTAAGATTGTCCTTAATCTGTGGCCATGGCGGTTGATCTCGAAACTTATATGCAATTATATAATAATAGTTCTGATTATATTTTTCGCTTATATTTCCTTANATATATATATATATATATATATATTTATGTATATTGGGATACTATGCAAATATACATATCATTATCAAGTAAAATAGAATTTTTTAATTAAGTCCTGAATATCAAACCCATATAGGATTTATGCAATATGCAATAAAGAAAACTTTCTATTTTTAAAAAGATAATTATTCAAACTATAGACAATTTTACAGTAATGAAACTTTAAATATTTTTGGTATTTTTAATATTTTGATAAAACAATCATAATTTAAAAAGATAACTAGAGTATTTGTAGAAGAGAATCACTAAATATGAAAATATCTTTCTTCTTTTCATGAATAAATAATAAGTATAAGGATTCTGTTGTGGAAATATGCAAATTGTGTAAGGTCAAATAAGAGCAATAATATTATTTACCCTTACTAGAGATGCTATAAAGAACGTTGACTAATTTAAAGTTTGAATAGTTTTGATGACCGGCTAGGTACGTAATATACTAGCTCTCACTCTAGAGTTCCCATGATTCCCTCCACTTAGGAGATAACAACTCGTATCAGAACCTAAAATAATAAATTAAATTGGGGGGCTTTAACCTGCCACTTTAAAGTCCTCTAATTCTACACCCTTCAATGAATATTTCCTTATTTATTTGTACTCAATCATATGAACTACATTCTAATTCATACAACCTCATGTGATTCTTTCCAATTGCTGATTGAGACAATACCAGCTCGACTTACATGTTCTCACAACAAATTTTAACATCTGGATTAGCCAAATCAAGAAGTAAATGAAGTATAAGGATTTAAATCATCACAACTTCTTCCAACAATAAAGATCAATACTCTCCACAACTTCCATCCAACACTTAATTACTTATCATTTTAAGAAGAAAGATAAAGAAAAATTCTTAAAATCCACGGAGAAAACAAAACCACACTTTATAAAAGAAGAAATCATTGTCAAACCAACAACAAGTCTCAATTAAAACCAAAAGTAGTCTAAAAGTAGAAGATAAAAACTTATCTCAAGTCCACCAATATTTTGAAGTTCTTTTGAATCTCTTCTCTTTTACAACACTCAACATAAAATAAAACAAAAAGGATAAATTTGTGGTGCCTGAAAATTTCTCCGAGCTAACACCCCAGTTCAAGAACTTTCTAACCTTTCTCTTTTCAAGCACACTATCAAATTTTCAATCTTTCTTCTTTTATAAATCTCCAAAAGGTGTTTTGGTATTTCTTCAAAATGTGTCTTGATTCGATGTATTTTCTCAAGAGATTCCTCTTTTCAATAGTACTTTCGTCCACGGTGGTTGTAACCACCTACTAAGCCAATAAGTGCTTCAAAAACCTCTTCAAAATTCACAAAAACTGAATTTACTCATCAAATAACTGCACTCGTGCTTAAGCATATGGCCACTAGTTCTTAGGCGTGGCCTTCTCTTTTTGTCCGGTGCGTAAGCGTTGGATCTGGCTCTTAGGCGCCAAAACACTTTTACACATTTTTGACCTATTTGCTCCAAATTTGATCTCTTTTTACTCCTTTAAGCATCTTTCATCTTTTTACCTTTACTTGCAAGAAGAACACAAAAATACATTCCATTGAAGCGCAATATCTCAAAAATAGGTATAAAAATGTGAATAAAAACACTATATATTTTAGGTGTATCAAAATCCCCAATACTTAAAATGTTACTTATCCTCAAGTGACACTTCAATCTTTAAAAACTAAATATGTATGATATGTATATGAGTTTCTTTAGGAGTTACTAAAATTTATAATTACAAATATAGTAGTCTAATTTAGAAAAAATATTCAGTAAATGAGACCAACTTAAAGTTTATAAATTTGTAATGTTAAGAAAGATGAAAATATGAGTTCCTATCTAATTTGAAAATATTGTAGATTTTTCAAATTTAGAATTTAGTTCTTTTATTATCTCTACCTAAATTTTTTTCTTTTAAATAATTTTACTTACTATATTATATCCCTAAGCTTAAGAGTTTCTCAAGTCTTATACTTTAAAAAGATCAAATGTAGAACAAATTTTTTGATTAGGCACTAATCCTCAAGCTTCTCCTCCCTTCATTTTTTTTCTTTTACTTTTTCTTTTTTAGGTAAGGATTATTATATATGGATAGTCCTATAATAATTTTGAATTCCACTTCTCCTTTCCTAAAACTAAGTCTTGATATAAATCTATTACTTAATGATATAGTAATGGTTTTTAATATTATTTTAGTAAAAGAAATTTATGTATTAAAAATAAAAGTCTAGATTATCTATATTTTTCATAAATACAATTTTTCTTTCTAAAGATAGTTACACAATATTAAACATTTTCTACACTAAAAACTTTTATCTTAAAGTTTTTTCTTCATTTCTAAAATCAAATTTTACTTCCCTAAAATAACTTCATATAAATAATCATTTTTCTTTTCAAATCAAATTTATTTGTAGCACATTAGAGAACAAATAAAATTTAAGTTTTGAAAATATTTTACATCCCCTTCCAAACTTAAATTTTTAACAGATTAAACAGTTTTGCATCATATATATGTAAGCAGGAAGGAAAATTAAAATAACATGCTAACAGGAACTTCTATACCTTAATGATACAAGTATAAAACTAAAAACAGGATTAAAATTAATTTTGATCAAATTTTCTACTATTTTCACTTCAATTCAATATGTAAAGATTCAATAGACTTCTAAACAGTGGGTATAAACATAAGGAAAAAAAAATAGACTACTTTGACTTCACAATCTCAGCATAAACACAAACTTATAAACAAGATAAAATAAAAATACACAGGGTAGCAATTTCTGAATTTTAAATTTAAAATCTATGTTAGCAAGATTTTTAACTTTTCAAAAGACATAAAATTAAGTTAAGTTCTGACAATATTTAACTCACAACAACAATTACTACCCTAGAATTTCACAATAAAGTACTAACAATTCATAAACATTAAAACAACAATAAAATATAAAAATCTAAAACGCAACACATAGTCCAAATCAATAAACAGAAGCAAATGTAGCAAGTCCAGACCACATAGTCTACAACATAATACAAACATAAAATTAAAATCTCTCTGTCCTACTCCCCATTTTTAGGAACACTTCTATCTCAAACTTCTGCAGGCTCAACATCAGGATATCAAAGATATGGAGGAAATTGCACTCCTGGGTCACCCCTAATTAGGTTCTCCAGAGTCAAGTGGAATTTCTCTTCATAGTCACTATATCTCTTACTTTGCCTATCATATGATCTACAAAATGCTCTAAATTCTGAACTTTATCAGTGGTATAGTTTATCTTGTCCATCATCGTCTGTAATAATTGATCTTGGGTCTCAGTAGACTCACCTGTAAAAGTATAAACACATGAGGTAGATGGTCTAGGCGTAGAAGCAGCAGAGGTAGAAGCAACAGATGTTTCCATTCCATAACTCCGAGAAAATCCTCCTTTCCAGCCAAAATAGAATGCTCAGAATAAGTTTTCACATTTACTTTAGTGACGGGCTTTAGAGGTAATAATACTTCTTCCTATATATCATATTTTACTCCAGCCTGCACACACAAAGAATTGATCACGGAAGCAAATCCTAGACCTGTAGTAGTAACAACAGTGGCAGAATTGATGATAGTCTTATAAATCAAAGCTCCAATTTTGATGAGCTTTCCTTCCTGGGTATAATAGTTTAACATCACTCTCTCTCTTGTAACTTCACTGAGATGATTTGCTGGAAGCAGACGAGCAGAAATAAAGTAGTGTCATGCCTTCGAAGGTGCACATAACCTTGAAGTTGGGAAGTTAACTCTCCTTTCATTAGTGATCTTCCAGAGCCCTCTTCCAACAGTCATGTAAGAAATAATCTCATCTAGATCTGCTTTAATTGGACTATAATTTGCATAAAAACTTAAGGTATTAGGTAGTAGATGATAGAACATGTTGATTGCCTCTGGTGAAAAAGGTACCAACTTTCCTTAAACCATAACTCTATCATCTTCAACCTCATGGGGTTAGCATAGAAGTCCCTAACAAAAAAAATAACTGCAATAGCAGAGAAACAACAAAATTGTTCCCACAGTCGAGGAAAAATCAAATCTTCCACTTCTCCACCAAGATTCTTAAAACAACGCTCTTGAATTATTTTTCGTGATTGAAACGCATTCTATTAATCATGAGGCTTCAAACGTCCAAACTTGCTTGAATCAAAAGGGCTCTTTTCCTCTCTTCATTCTTGGTGTCATTCTACAAATTTTATAAATTCCAAAAATAGCTTCAAAAATCAAGTCTAAACTATTAAACTAAACTTCCAAAAGCACAAACTACACATCGTATGCAATTTCCATAGATTTTTCCTCATTTTTCACCATGAATAGTGACTTTTTAATTTCTCCAAATGTGTTCAAAGCACATGGTGAAAATCTAACAATTTTGCATAGAAGTAAAGCTCTTAACTTAAGAAACTTGAATCTAGCAAATTTTTCTTGATTCTACCAAGAAATCTCCACTTAAGATGTGCCCTAGCCTTCCAAAATCGTGACTTTGAGAGGAAGGTGTTGGGAGGCATAAAAATGGTGATTTTGGAGACAAAATTTCACTCTTAACCGTTCGCGAACGGACTTTTATGAACTAGCGCTTAAGCACGGATAAGTGGTGCTTAGGCGCCTGCCTCTCTGGTTAGCTTGGGCTTAAGCGCGAGATGTGGCGATCAGGCACCAATGCATGATTTTCAAGATTTTTGAATTTAAATAAAATGCACTATTGGCCTAAGTATACCACCCCTAAATGGTCTTATAATTCTTAGATGACTATAGTCAACATCCTAAAACTATCATTTATCACAAAACTCTCCCATATAACTATTTCAATTTAAGGCTAAAAATAACATAATTTTTTACACAAACAAACTTATATTAATTCAAAAACAAGTACAAATACATTTAACATTTAATTATCACTCCAAATAGTCTCGAATGAGAAAATTTTCTAAATAAAAACACTTTAACTCTCATTTCACAATTAAACACATAAAAAAGTCATAAACACTAAAAACTAGACTTAAACACTAACACGCTAATGAACAATAATTTCTAACACACAAATACTAATACTAAACTTAATTCCATTTCTCATTCGATGGGACAAACTCAAGTCTTTCAGTAGTCTCTCCTGGGGCAATCAGAATATAAAGTTGGAAAAACAGATAGTGGTGATGTGCTCTGATACTATCTTATTCAATCCATTTTTATTTAAGAAACATGTCCATATCTGCTTTCTCTATATAACTAGTGTGGCTAAATTCCATTTTCAATTGTCATCCAATATGTTCAAGATGTGCATGAATCTCAAGTACCTACCTTGGTCTCTAGTAAAGCCACAGTATTTTCAATTTTATTAATCTTCTCTGATATCCCTTCAATACTAACTGCTAAGAAGCTGTTATATATCTCTTGTGCACTTTGAATAATAAATTTCTTCTTCATAGTCTCTTCCTTTACTTCAAATCCATCTCCCATGAAGACATCATCTCAAAATCTTTCTCTCTTAGATTTTAGGGCTGAAAATGATCTGGGAAGAAATTCCTTCACAAAACCCTTCTATTTATAGGCCTAAATCCTTCTAATAACTCCTAAGCACATTTATGAACTACCTTGGCACATTTTTACAAACTAATTGGTAATAAAACCTTCTAGAATCCAAATTTTGAACATGTGTTTAAATTGCCGCGCTTAAGCGTCATTGCACATTTTTCCACCAGTCAACTTTAAAGTCCAAATTCTCACTCTAACATGTCTAGACCACTAAATGAAGTCTTAAAATCTTTAGTAACACATAATATTCTCAAAAACACTTCCCCAATTTTCTTAATCACACACAAAACGACAGTCAAAATAAAAATACACTGATAACTATGGGTTGCCTCCCATAAAGCGCTCGGTTTTATGTCTTCAGGCCGATGTAACCAGTGATTATTCTGGTTAACCCAATATTATTCCATCATTAAATTTATGTTGATCTCCTATAAAATAAAGTTTCAATCTATGTACATTAACTTTAAATATTTTCTCAGACTTAGGATCTTTAATATCCACAGCTCCACAAGGATATACTTTAATCACAATAAAGAAACCAATCCATCTGGACTTATGTTTGCCTAAAAATAATCTCATTCTTGCATTATATAGGAAAAATTGATGCCTTGACTGAAAGTTTTTAGTAAGAATCCATCGATCATGCCACATCTTCTTCTTTTTTTCGTAAATCTTAGCACTCTCATAAGATTCATTCCTTTTTTTATCAAGCTCATTTAATTGTAATAATCTTTTCTCACCAACATCTTTCAAGTTATACTTGAACTCTTTAATCACCCAATATGCTTTATGCTCAAGTTCAACTAGTAAGTGGAAAGTTTTCCCAAATATTAGCCCATATGGGGACATTCCTAAAGGAGTTCTATATGCAGTCTTATAAGCCCACGAAGCGTAGTCAAGTCTGACTGACCAATCCATTTCTATTGGATTCATAGATTTTTCCATAATTCTTTTAATTTCTTGATTGGATAATTCAGCCAAGCACTTGTCTGAAGATGATAAGTTGTTGCAATCCTATTATTTCTATGTTATTTCTTTAATAACTTCTCCATTATGACATTTCTGAAATTAATTCCCCATCAATAATGATAACTCTTGGCATCCCAAATCTAAAAAATATGTTTGTTTTCATAAGTTTTGCAACACTTTGCTCATCACAACGAGGTAAAGCAATAACTTCTATCCATTTGGATACGTAGTCCACCGCTAGCAAATTGTATAAATTCCCAAAAGATGGTATAATTGGTCCTATGAATTCTAATTCCCAAAAATCAAACATTTTAAGTATTACAATATAATTGAGGANGGACTTAAGTTTGCCTAAAAATAATCTCATTCTTGCATTATATAGGAAAAATTGATGCCTTGACTGAAAGTTCTTAGTAAGAATCCTTTGATCATGCCCCATCTTCTTCTTTTTTTGGTAAATCTTAGCACTCTCATAAGATTCATTCCTTTTTTCATCAAGCTCATTTAATTGTAATAATTATTTCTCACCAACATCTTTCAAGTTATACTTGAACTCTTTAATCACCCAATATGCTTTATGCTCAAGTTTAACTAGTAAGTGGAAAGCTTTCCCAAATATTAGCCTATATGGGGACATTCCTAAAGGAGTTCTATATGAAGTCCTATAAGCCCACAAAGCATAGTCAAGTCTGACTGACCAATCTATTTCTATTGGATTCACAGATTTTTCCATAATTCTTTTAATTTCTTGATTGGATAATTCAGTCAAGCACTTGTCTGAGGATGATAAGTAGTTGCAATCCTATGATTGCTATGATATTTCCTTAATAACTTCTCCATTATGACATTTCTTAACTGAATTCCCCATCAATAATGATAACTCTTGGCATCCCAAATTTACAAAATATGTTTGTTTTGATAAGTTTTGCAACACTTTGCGCCTCTCATCGAGGTAAAGCAATAGCTTCTATCTATTTGGATACGTAGTCCACCGCTAGCAAATTGTATAAATTCCCAAAAGATGGTATAAATGGTCCTATGAAATCTAATTCCCAAAAATCAAACATTTTAACTTTTACAATATATTTGAGGGGTATCTCATTTCTTCTAGAAATATTGCCTACTCTCTAATATCGATCACAACTTTTGATATAAGCATTAACATCTCTAAAAATCATAGGCAAACAAAATCCAGATTGTAAAATTTTTTATTTTGTCTTATCAACACTAAAATGTCTCCCAAAATCAGAATTATAACATTTTTGGATAATCTCATAAGTTTCTTTTAAAGGTACGNTAAAATTTTTTATTTTGTCTTATCAACACTAAAATGTCTCCCAAAATCAGAATTATAACATTTTTGGATAATATAATATGTTTCTTTTAAAGTTACGCATCTTGAAATAATTAGATCCTTTCCTTGTTTATATAAAAATGGGTCATCCCAAAAATAAGCCTTAACTTCTGAAATAAATTTCCTGTTCCGTTGGTATGTCATTCCATAGGGTATAAAATCACTAACAATAAAGTTGACAATATCAGCATACCACGAAACACGTCACTTATTAATATTGAATAGTTTTTCATCAGGAAAATTCTCATTAGTTTCTCTTTCAAAATAGAGTGGTTTTTCTAATTCAAGCCCGGACAAATGATCAACATTTGAATTTCAATCCCCTTCCCATCTACTATTTCAAAATCAAATTCTTGCAAAAGAAGAATCCATCTTATAAGCCTAGGTTTATCAACCTTCTTTTTCATTAAGCACTTAATCTCATAATGATCTGAATGTAGTATACAATGAGTTCCAATATGATAAAAATTTATCAAAAGCAAATACTATTGCTAATAACTCTTTTTCAGTTGTTGTATTATTAATTTGAGCTTCATTAAGAGTTTTACTAACATAGTAAATAACTTTAAAAATTTTATCATATCTTTATCCTAAAACAACTCCAATAGTAAAATCGCTACCATCACACATCAATTCAAAAGGTTTTCCCTAGTCTGGTGAAACTATAATTGGTGTAGTGATTAGATTTTTTTAATAAATTAAAGGCTTCTAAGCATTCCTCATCAAAATTAAAAATTACATCTTTCTCCAGTAAATGGCATAAAGGCTTAGTAATTTTTGAAAAGTCTTTAATATATCACCTGTAGAATCTAGCATGTTTTAAAAAACTGCTAATTTCCCTTACATTTGTTGGATAAGTTAAATTAGTGATCACTTGAATTTTAGTAGGATCTACTTCCATACCATTTTCTGATATTTCATGACCGAAAACAACTCTTCCTCCTACCATAAATTGGAATTTTTCCCAATTAAGAACTAAATTTGTTTCTTCATAGCGCTTAAGAACTTTAGATAAATGTTTTAAACATGAGTCAAATGAAGTTTCGAACACTAAAAAGTCATCCATAAATACTTCAATCCCTTGTTCAATTAACTCACAAAAAATTGTCATTATAGATCCTTGAAATGTAGTAGGGGCATTACATACACCAAAGGGAATTCTTCTAAAAGCAAAAGTACCATAAAGACTGGTAAAAATTGTTTTTTCTTTATTATTACCGCCCGAATTGTTATTCCAGTTAAAGTTTGGATGGTTCTTCCAACCTGGGTTATAATAATTTGAATATGGGTTATTCTGTTTGTTATTAACAGTAGTCAAAGTTTCTAATGATGCTTGAGAATCTACCATTTAGCCTAATGAATTCTCTTCACTCGTGGAATTTGGTTGAGAAAAAATCATTCCAAATTAGTCTAACTTCCTTGAAATTGCAGCAGCTTGAATTGCTAACACAGTAAATGCATCAAATTCATGAATATTAGCTACTTTTTGAGGATTCACCCGCTCAGAAGGACATTGAAAATTATTGGTAGCCATTTCTTCAATTAAAGCATAAGCGTTATGAATTTTTTTTGACATCAATGAACCACCAACAGCGGCGTTAACAATCGATCTAATAGATCCAACTAATCCACTATAAAAAGTTTAAATTATTAATTAATCTGGTATNTATATATATATATATATATACATATCATTATTAAGTAAAATAGAATTTTTTAATTAAGTCCTGAATATCAAACCCATAGGGAATTTATGCAATATGCAATAAAGAAAACTTTCTATTTTTAAAAAGATAATTATTGAAACTATAGACAATTTTACAGTAATGAAAGTTTAAATATTTTTGGTATTTTTAATATTTTGATAAAGCAATATTAATTTAAAAAGATAACTAGAGTATTTGTAGAAGAGAATCACTAAATATGAAAATATCTTTCTTCTTATCATGGATCAATAATAAGTATAGGGATTCTGTTGTGGAAATATGCAAATTGTGTAAGGCCAAATAAGAGCAATAATATTATTTACCCTTACTAGAGATGCTATAAAGAACATTGACTAATGTAAAGTTTGAATAGTTCTGAAGACCAGCTAGGTACGGAATATACTAGCTCTCACTCTAGAGTTTTCATGATTCCCTCTACTTAGGGGATAACAACTCATATCAGAACCTAAAATAATAAATTAAATTGGGGGGCTTTAACCTGTCAATTTAAAGTCCTCTAACTCTACACCCTTCAATGAATATTTCCTTATTTATTTGTACTAAATCATATGAACTACATTCTCACTCATGCAACCTCATGTGATTCTTTCCAATTGTTGATTGAGACAATACTAGCTGGATTCTTACATGTTCTCACAACAAATTTTAACATCTTGATTAGCCAAATCAAGAAGTAAATGAAGTACAAATTTAAATCATCACAACTTTTTCCAACATTAAAGATCAATACTCTCCACAACTTCCATCCAAATAAATCATCACAACTTCTTCCAACATTAAAGATCAATACTCTCCACAACTTCCATCCAAAACAATCATCACAACTTCTTCCAACATTAAAGATCAATACTCTCCACAACTTACATCCAACACTTCACAACTTTTTCCAACATTAAAGATCAATACTCTCCACAACTTCCATCCAAAACTTAATTACCACAACTTCTTTCCAACATTAAAGATCAATACTCTCCACAACTTCCATCCAAAACTTAATTACTTATCATTTCAAGAAGAACATTAAAGATCAATACTCTCCACAACTTCCATCCAAACTTTAATTACTTATCATTTTAAGGAAAAAATAAAGAAAACTACTCAGAATACATTGGATTGGACAAATCAAGAAGTAAATGAAGTGCATGGATTTAAATCATCACAACTTCTTCCAACTCAATACTCTCCACAACTTCCATCCAACACTTAATTACTTATCATTTTAAGAAGAAAGATAAAGAAAAATACTTAGAATCTACAGAGAAAATAAAACCACACTTTATTTTAAAAGAAGAAATCATTGTCAAACCAACAACAAGTCTTAATTGAAACCAAAATTAGTGTAAAAATAGAAGATAAAAACTTATCTCAAGTCCACCAATATTTTGAAGTTCTTTTGAATCTCTTCTCTTTTACAACACTCAACATAAAACAAAACAAAAAGCATAAATATGTGGTGCCTGAAAATTTCTCCGAGCTAACGCCCGAATTCAAGAACTTTTCAAGCACACTATCAAAGTTTTAATCTTCCTTCTTTTATAGATCTCCAAAAGGTGTTTTGGTATTTCTTCAAAATATGTCTTGATTCGATGTATTTTCCCAATAGATGCCTCTTTTCAAAAGTATTTTCGTCCATTGTGGTTGTAACCACCTATTAAGCCAATAGGTGCCTCCAAAACCTCTTCAAAATTCACAAAAACTGAATTTACTCATCAAATAACTGCACTGGCGCTTAAGCGCGAGGCCAGTAGTGCTTAGGCGTGGCCTTCTCTTTTGTACGGTGCGTAAGCGTTGGATCTGGCGCTTAGGCGCCAAAACACTTTTTCACATTTTTTACCTATTTGCTCAAAATTTGATCTCTTTTTACTCCTTTAAGCATCTTTCATCTTTTTACCTTTACTTGCAAAAAAAACACAATAAATACATTCCATTAAAGCGCAATATCTCAAAAATAGATATAAAAATGTGTATAAAAACACTATATATTTTAGGTGTATCAAAATCCCCAATACTTAAAATGTTACTTATCCTCAAGTGACACTTCAATCTTTCAAAACTAAATATGTATGATATGTATATGAGTTTTTTTAGGAGTTACTAAAATTTATAATTACAAATATAGTAGTCTAATTTAGAAAAAATATTTAGTAAATGAGACCAACTTAAAGTTTATAAATTTTTAATGTTAAGAAAGATGTAAATATGAGTTCCTATCTAATTCGGAAATATTGTAGATTTTCCAAATTTAGAATTTAGCTCTTTTATTATCTCTACCTAAATTTTTTTCTTTTAAATAATTTTACTTACTATATTATATCCCTAAGCTTAAGAGTTTCTCAAGTCTTATACTTTAAAAAGATCAAATGTAGAACCAATTTCTGATCAGGCACTAATCCTCAAGCTTCTCCTCCCTTCATTTTTTTTTCCTTTTTCTTTTTTAGGAAAGGATTATTATATCTGGATAGTCCTATAATAATTTTGAATTCCACTTCTCCTTTCCTAAAACAAAGTCTTGATATAAATTTATTACTTAATGATATAGTAATAGTTTTGAATATTATTTTAGTAAAAGAAATTTAAGTATTAAAAATAAAAGTCTAGATTATCTATATTTTTCAAAAATACAATTTTTCTTACTAAAGATAGTTACACAATATTAAACATTTTCTACACTAAAAACTTTTATCTTAAAATTTTTCTTCATTACTAAATATTTCAACTAATTTTTCTTACTCATTTCTAAAATCAAATTTTACTTCCCTAAAATAACTTCATATAAATAATTAGTTTTCTTTTAAAATTAAATTTATTTGTAGCACATTAGAGAACAAATAAAATTTAAGTTCTGAAAATATTTTACATCCCCTCCCAAACTTAATTTTTTAACGGATTAAACAGTTTAGCATCATATCTATGTAAGCAGGAAGGAAAATTAAAATAACATGCTAACAAGAACTTCTATACCTTAATGATATAAGTATAAAACTAAAAACAGGATTAAAATTAATTTTGATCAAATTTTCTACTATTTTCATTTCAATTCAATATGTAAAGATTCAATAGACTTCTAAACAGTGGTTATAAACATAAATGATAAAAAAATAGACTACTTTGACTTGACAATCTCAGCATAAAAACAAACTCATAAACAAGATAAAATAAAAATACACAGGGTAGCTATTTCTGAATTTTAAATTTAAAATCTATGTTAGCAAGATTTTCAAATTTTTAAAAGACATAAAATTAAGTTAAGTTCTCACAATACTTAACTCACAACAACAGTTACTACCCTAGAATTTCACAATAGAGTACTAACAATTCATAAACATCAAAACAACAATAAAATATAAAAATCCAAAACACAACACATAGTCCAAATCAACAAATAGAAGCAAATGTAGCAAGTCTAGACCACATAGTCTACAACATAATACAAACATGAAAATAAAATCTCTTTGTCCTACTCCCCATTTTTAGAATCACTTCTATCTCAAACTTCTGCAGGCTCAAAATCAGGATATCAAAGATATGGAGGAAATTGCACTTATGGGTCACCCCTAATTAAGTTTTCTAGAGTCAAGTGGAATTTCTCTTCATGATCACTATATCTCTTACTATGCCTATCATATGCTTTGCAAAACACTCTAAATTCTGAACTTTATTAGTGGTATATTTTATCTTGTCCATCATCGTCTATAATAATTGATCTTGGGTCTCAGTAGACTCACCTCTAAAAGTAGAAGCACGTGAGGTAGATGGTCTAGATGTAGAAGCAGCAAAGGTAGAAGCAACAAACGTTTTCATTCCATAACTCCAAGAAAATCCTCCTTTCCAGCCAAAATAGAATGCTCAGAATAAGTTTTCACATTTACTTTAGTGATGGGCTTTAGAGGTAATAATACTTCTTCCTAGATATCATATTTTACTCCAGCCTGCTCACACAAAGAAATGATTAAGGAAGCAAATCCTAGACCTGTAGTAGTAACAACAGTGGCAGAATTGATGATAGTCTTATAAATTAAAGCTCCAATTTTGATGAGCTTTCCTTCCTAGATACAATAGTTTAACATCACTCACTTTCTTGTAACTTCACTGAGATGATTTGTTGGAAGCAGACGAGTAGAAATAAAGTAGTTTCATGCCTTGGAAGGTGCACATAACCTTGAAGTTGGGAAGTTGACTCTCCTTTCATTAGTCATCTTCCAGAGCCCTCTTCCAACAGTCAAATAAGAAATAATCTCATCTAGATCTGCTTTAGTTGGACTATAATTTGCATAAAAACATAAGGTATTAGGTGGTAGATGATAGAACATGTTGATTGCCTCTGGTGAAAAAGGTACCAACTTTCCTTAAACCATAACTGTATCATCTTCAGCCTCATGAGGTTAGCATAGAAGTCCCTGACAAAAAAAAAATAACTGCAATAGCAGAGAAACAACAAAATTGTTCCCACAGTCGAGGAAAAATCAAATCTTCCACTTCTCCACCTAGATTCTTAAAACAACGCTCCTGAACTGTTTTTCGTGATTGAAACACACTGTACCAATCATGAGTCTTCAAACTTCCAAACTTGCTTGAATCAAAAGGGCTCTTTCGTTTTCCTCTCTTCATTCATGGTTTCATTCTACAAATTTTATAATATCCAAAAATAGCTTCAAAAATCAAGTCTAAACTATTAAACTAAACTTGCAAAAGCACAAGCTACACATCCTATGCAATTTCCATAGATTTTTCCTCATTTTTCACCATGAATAGTGAATTTCTTAATTTCTCCAAATGTGCTCAAAACATGTGGTGTAAATTTAACATTTTGCATAGAAGTAAAGCTCTTACCTCAAGAAACTTGAATCTAGCAAATTTTTCTTGATTCTACCAAGAAATCTCCACTAAAGATGTGCCCTAGCCTTCCAAAATTGTGACTTTGAGAGGAAGAAGGTGTCGGGAGGCATAAAAATGGTGATTTTGGAGTCAAAATTTAACTTTTAACCGTTCGCAAACCGACTTTTATGAACTAGTGCTTAAGCACGGATAAGTGGTGCTTAGGCGCCTGCCTCTCTAGTTAGCTTGGGCTTAAGCGCGAGAAGTGGCGATCAGGCAACAGTGCACGTTTTTCAAGATTTTTGAATTTAAATAAAATGCACTATTTGCCTAAGTATACCACCCCTAAATGGTCTTATAATTCTTAGATGGCTATTTTCAACATCCTAAAACTCTCATTTATCACAAAACTCTCCCATATAACTACTTCAATTTAAAGCTAAAAAAACATAAATTTTTACACAAACAAACTTATATTAATTCAAAAACAAGTACAAATACATTTAACACTTAATTCTCACTCTAAATAGTCTCAAATGAGAAAATTTTCTAAATAAAAACACTTTAGCACTCATTTCACAATTAAACACATAAAAAACTCATAAACACTCAAAACTAGACTTAAACACTAGCACATTAACGAACAATAATTTCTAACAAACAAATACTAATACTAAACTTAATTCCATTTTTCCATCGATGGGACAAACTCAAGCCTTTCAGTAGTCTCTCGTGGGGCAATCAGAATATAAAGTTGGTAAAATAGATAGTGGTGATGTGCTCTGATACTATCTTCTTCAATCCATTTTACTTAAGAAACATCTCCTTATCTGCTTCCTCTATATAACTAGTGTGGCTAAATTGCATTTTCAATTGTCATCCAATATATTCAAGATGTGCATGAATCTCAAGTACCTACCTTGGTCTCTAGTAAAGCCACAGTATTTTCAATGTTATTAATCTTCTCTGATATCCCTTCAATACTAACAGCTAAGAAGCCGTTATACATCTCTTGTGCACTTTGAATAATGAATTTCTTTTTCATAGTCTCTTCCTTTTTCTTTAAATCCAGCTCCCATGAAGACATCATCTCAAAATCTTTCTCTCTTAGATTTTAGGGCTGAAAATGATCTGGGAAGAAATTCCTTCACAAAACCCTTCTATTTATAGGCCTAAATCCTTCTAATAACTCCTAGGCACATTTATGAACTACCTTGGCACATTTTTACAAACTAATTGGTAGTAAAACCTTTTAGAATCCAAATTTTGAACATGTGTTTAAATTGCCGCGCTTAAGCGCCATTGCACATTTTTGCACCAGTCAACTTTAAAGTCCAAATTCTCATTCTAACATGTCTAGGTCACTAAATAAAGTCTTAAAATCTTTAGTAACACATAATATTCTCAAAAACACTACCGTAATTTTCTTAAATACAGAAAAAACAATAATCAAAATAAAAACACACTGATAACTATGGGTTTCCTCCTATAAAGCGCTTGGTTTTATGTCTTCACGCCGACGCAACCAGTGATTATTCTGGTTAACCCAACATTATTTCATCATTAAATTTATGTTGATCTCCTATAACATAAAGTTTCAATCTATGTACATTAACTTTAAATATTTGCTCAGACTTAGGATCTTTAATATCCACAGCTCCACAAGGATAAACTTTTATCACAATAAAGAAACCCATCCATCTGGACTTAAGTTTGCCTAAAAATAATCTCATTCTTGCATTATATAGGAAAAATTGATGCCTTGACTGAAAGTTCTTAGTAAGAATCCTTTGATCATGCCCCATCTTCTTCTTTTTTTGGTAAATCTTAGCACTCTCATAAGATTCATTCCTTTTTTCATCAAGCTCATTTAATTGTAATAATTATTTCTCACCAACATCTTTCAAGTTATACTTGAACTCTTTAATCACCCAATATGCTTTATGCTCAAGTTTAACTAGTAAGTGGAAAGCTTTCCCAAATATTAGCCTATATGGGGACATTCCTAAAGGAGTTCTATATGAAGTCCTATAAGCCCACAAAGCATAGTCAAGTCTGACTGACCAATCTATTTCTATTGGATTCACAGATTTTTCCATAATTCTTTTAATTTCTTGATTGGATAATTCAGTCAAGCACTTGTCTGAGGATGATAAGTAGTTGCAATCCTATGATTGCTATGATATTTCCTTAATAACTTCTCCATTATGACATTTCTTAACTGAATTCCCCATCAATAATGATAACTCTTGGCATCCCAAATTTACAAAATATGTTTGTTTTGATAAGTTTTGCAACACTTTGCGCCTCTCATCGAGGTAAAGCAATAGCTTCTATCTATTTGGATACGTAGTCCACCGCTAGCAAATTGTATAAATTCCCAAAAGATGGTATAAATGGTCCTATGAAATCTAATTCCCAAAAATCAAACATTTTAACTTTTACAATATATTTGAGGGGTATCTCATTTCTTCTAGAAATATTGCCTACTCTCTAATATCGATCACAACTTTTGATATAAGCATTAACATCTCTAAAAATCATATGCAAACAAAATCCAGATTGTAAAATTTTTTATTTTGTCTTATCAACACTAAAATGTCTCCCAAAATCAGAATTATAACATTTTTGGATAATCTCATAAGTTTCTTTTAAAGGTACGCATCTTCAAATAATTAGATCCTTTCCTTGTTTATATAAAAATGGGTCATCCCAAAAATAAGTCTTAACTTCTGAAATAAATTTCCTCTTCTGTTGGTATGTCATTCCATAAGGTATAATATCACTAACAATAAAGTTGACAATATCAGCATACCACGGAACACGTCACTTATTAATATTGAATAGTTTTTCATCAGGAAAATGCTCGTTAGTTTCTCTTTCAAAGTAGAGTGGTTTTTCTAATTTAAGCCCAGACAAATGATCAACAATTTGAATTTCAGTCCCCTTTCCATCTACTATTTTAAAATCAAATTCTTGCAAAAGAAGAATCCATCTTATAAGCCTAGGTTTATCAACCTTCTTTTTCATTAAGCACTTAATCTCATAATGATCTGTATGTAGTATACAATGAGTTCCAATATGATAAAAAAGCAAATACTATTGCTAATAACTCTTTTTTAGTTGTTGTATTATAAATTTGAGCTTTATTAAGAGTTTTACAAACATAGTAAAGAACTTTAAAAATTTTATCATATCTTTATCCTAAAACAACTCCAATAGTAAAATCGCTACCATCACACATCAATTAAAAAGGTTTTCCCCAGTCTGGTGAAACTATAATTGGTGTAGTGATTAGATTTTTTTTAATAAATTAAAGGCTTCTAAGCATTCCTCATCAAAATTAAAAATTACATCTTTCTCCAGTAAATGGCATAAAGGCTTAGTAATTTTTGAAAAGTCTTTAATATATCGCCTGTAGAATCTAGCATGTTTTAAAAAGCTGCTAATTTTCCTTACATTTGTTGGATAACTTAAATTAGTGATCACTTAAATTTTAGTAGGATCTACTTCCATACTATTTTCTGATATTTCATGACCGAAAACAATTCTTCCTCCTACCATAAATTGGAATTTTTCCCAATTAGGAACTAAATTTTTTGCCTCATAGCGCTTAAGAACTTTAGATAAATGTTTTAAACATGAGTCAAATGAAGTTTCAAACACTAAAAAGTCATCCATAAATACTTCAATCCCTTGTTCAATTAACTCACAAAAAATTGTCATTATAGATCTTTGAAATGTAGTAGGGGCATTACATAAACCAAAGGGAATTCTTCTAAAAGCAAAAGTACCATAAAGACTGGTAAAAGTTGTTTTTTCTTGATCCTCAAGAAATATTTGAATTTGGTGATAACCAGTATATCCATCCAGAAAACAAAAGTATTTATGGTCAGCTAATCTATCCAACATTTAATCTAGAAAGGGTAATGAAAAATGATCTTTACTAGTGGAAAGATTTAATTTTCTATAATCAATGAATATTCACCACCCTTTAACTTGTCTAGTAGGTATTAACTCATTATGTTCATTCACAGTTACAATTACTCCTCCTTTCCTAGGAACACGTTCAATTAGACAAACCCATTTACTATCTAAAATAGGGTAGATAATCCTAACATCTAACCACTTTAAAATTTATTTCTAAAAAACTTCTTTCATAATCGGATTCAATCTGCTTTGTGGACCAGCCTTAGATTTACAGTTCTCTTCTATATAAATTATATGCATACAAATTGAAGGACTGATTCCTTTAATATCCACAATTGTCCATCCAAAGGCTTTCTTAAAATTTTTCAAAATTTTCATCAATCTTTCTTCTTCTTCCATCATAAATTTTGTGGAAATTATAACTGGTAAAGTAGAGGAATCTCCTAAAAAGGCATATTTTAAATGTTCTGGAAGTAAATTCAACTCAAGTTCTGGAGGGTTTCTTATAGATGGACAAAATGATTTATCTTTGTCTATCATGTCCAAAATTTCAAAACTATCTTGAATATAGTTTGAATCTTCCTTAAGAGGGTCTTCAAATTCATTTAATTCCTCCTCTTGCTTGAGTTCAAAATCGTTTTCTTCAGATTTTTCTTCATAAGTTGTTTTGAAATGGTATTCACTTAGATATCTTATGACATACATTCTAAAACATTCATCATCTTTACCTTTTGCTGCGTTTTTCATTGATCTTGAAATATTGAAAGTAACAGTTTGATCATTAACACACATAGTTAATTCTCATTTTTGCACATCTATCATTGCTCTTCTTATGGCTAGGAAAGGTCTCCCCAAAATGATAGGTGTCTCTTTATTTTCCTCCATATCTAGCATAATAAAATCAACAAGAAAGATAATTGATCTACTTTCACTACCACTTCTTTTATAACTTGTATAGGGTATGTTATCAAACGATCTTCTAACTGCAGAGTTAAAGTTGTAGGGGCTTTTTCACCTAATCCCAATCTATTTAATATTTATAATGGCATAAAGTTAAAGCATGCACCTAAATCACATAACACTTTCCCATAAAATATTTCTCCTATTGCACATGAAATTGTAAAGCTACCAGGATCTTTAAGTTTTTTCAGGAAGCCTCTTCTGAATTATAGCACTGCACTCCTCACAAAGTGCAACAGTCTCATTATCTTCAAACTTCCTTTCCCTATTTAGAATATCCCTCATAAACTTTACATAAGGCTTCAACAAATAGAATATTATTTGTAAGCTTCTTAAATATTTCCAAAAATTTTGAAAATTGCTTATCCAACTTTTGCTGATGAAGTCTCTGAGGAAATGGAGGTGGTGGTTTTTCCAAATCAATTTTTAGTGGAGAAATAGGTCTCTCAGAATCTTTTGGAGCGTCCTCTTTTGATTCCTTAATTTTTTCTCTCTCTACTTTAATTTATTTTTGAACCTTACCTTCCAACTCTCTTTTGCTTCTAAGTTGGACGGCTTTTACTTGATATTTATTCTGGTCTTTTGGATTTGACTCAGTATTACTAGGAAGTGTTCCTTGGGATTAATTACTTAATGAATTTGTTATTTGCCCAAGTTGATTCTCAATATTTTTAATTGTAGCTCCTTAACATTGTAATTGATTTCCCATTTGTAACTGATTCTCAATATTTTTAATTGTAGCTCCTTAACTTTGTAATTGATTTCTCATTTGTAACACCACTTCTTCTATAGACAACTTCTTCTCCTTGAAATGTGTATTACTATTCAAAACTGGAGGATAGGTAGATTTATAATTATTATTCCCTTGGTTGTTCTAGTTTCTCAATGAGTTTACCCGGTTGTTCCCCCATTGTTGATTATTACCACCCGAATTGTTATTCTAGTTAAAATTTGGATGGTTCTTCCAACCTGGGTTATAATAATTTGAATATGAGTTATTTTGTTTGTTATTAACAGTAGTCAAAGTTTCTAATGATGCTTGAGAATCTATCATTTAGCTTAATGAATTCTCTTAAATCGTGGAATTTGGTTGAGAAAAAATCATTCCAAATTGGTCTAACTTCCTTGAAATTGGAGCAGCTTGAATTGCTAACATAGTAAATAAATCAAATTCATGAATATTGGTTACTTTCTTAGGATTCACCAGCTCAGAAGGACATTGAAAATTATTGGTAGCCATTTATTCAATTAAAGCATAAGCATTATGAAATGGTTTTGACATCAATGAACCACCAGCAGCGGCATTAATAATCGATCTAGGAGATCCAACTAATCCACTATAAAAAGTTTAAATTATTAACTAATCTAGTATAGCATGGTGTGGACATTTTCTTAAAAGTTCTTTAAATCTTTTACATGCTTCATAAATAGATTCCCCTTCAAACTGATTAAAAGATGTAATATCATTTATAAGTGAAAAAGAAAATAGCATAAATCTTATGGCATCAGCTGATACACCTTACGTAAGTCTTCAGTTGGTGATCCCCCAAACTGATTATTTGATATCATTTAGATAATAGCAGGTTTAAGCTCAAATTTGGTGATCCCCCAAACTGATTATTTGATACCATTTGGATAATAGCAGGTTTAAGCTCAAATGAATTCGCCACTACAGTAAGTTTTTGAATACTGCAATGAAGTTCATCTACAGTAGGGTTGGCATAATCTCTTAAAGGTCTAAACTCTTGATGAATTTGATCATTTTGATCATTTTGATCTGCCATTTCTATTTTTTTTAGATTTTTCAAAAATTTTAATTTTTTTGATTTTTTTGATTTTTCTGAATTTTTAAACGGTTCTCTCTAATTTAGAATCGTAGGGCACTAGTCCTTCAGAACCTGAACTACGCATACACTAACATACAATAAAATAAAACTAAACACACACAAAATAAAATACAATAACTTTTAAAGTTCAAATAAGACTTTCTAAAAATAAAAATTTTCTTTAAAATCAATTTATTTTTTAGAATTTTCACTTCAATGATTTTATTCCTCTGCAATGGCACCAAGAACTTGATCGCGAAACTGCTTATATTCAATAATATAATAATAGTTATGATTATATTTTTCACTTATATTTCCTTATTTTGCAAAAAAAACCAAAAACATGATCTTAAAGAAAAGTAAGTATTTACCTTTTTAATTTATATATATATATATATATGGGGATACTACGCAAGCATACGTATCGTTATAGGACTTTTTGATTAAGACATGAATATCGAACCGCCAGGGAATTTATGCATTATGCAATAAGGAAAACTTTCTATTTTTTAAAAGACAATTATTTAAACAATAGATGATTTTGCAGTAATGAGAGTTTAAATATTTTTTGGTATTTTTAATATTTTGGTTAAACGATAACAATTTAAAAAGGTAACTAGAGTATTTATAGAAGAAAAACACTAAATATGAAAATATCTTTCTTCTTTTCATGAATCAGTAATAAGTATAAGAATTCTGTTGTGGAAATATGCAAATTGTATTGTGCCAAATAGGAGTAATAATATTCTTTACCCTTACTGTTGTGGAAGTATGCAAATTGTGTTGTGCCAAATATGAGTAATAATATTCTTTACCCTTACTAGAGATGAAGAACATTGGCTAATTTAAAGTTTGAATAGTTCTGAAGACCAGCTAGGCAGGGAAGATACTAGATCTCACTCTAGAGTTCCCTCGATTTCTTCCACCCTGCGGCTAAAATCTCGTATCAGAACCTAAATAATAAACCAAGCTTGGGGCTTCAAACTGTCACATTAAAGTCCTCTAACTCTACACCCTTCATTTAATATTTCTCTATTTATTTGCACCTATATCATATAAACTACATTCTCATTCAATGAACCTCATGTGATTTTTTCCAATAATTGACTAAGACATGACAACGAATTTATATATGCTTAAAAATACAAATATTTAATATTGATGCTAGAATATTTAATTCCTTAGAAATGACACAAAAAACTTGACAACAGTTATAGATTCGATAAAGATGTATATATAAAGCGTTCAATAATGGTAAAGTCACACTTATCAATGCAAGTATATGTATCGCTCAAGTAATACAGGGCACTAAGGGAGTCCTAGATAATGATCCCACAGGGAATAATTTTAGAGGCTATGAACTAAAATTTTAGAAAATCAATACATAATCACAATAATATAATTCAAATTGTTTATCTGTCACTAATGGGCAATTGAAATAAATATGTAATTTTAACAACTCTTAAACAACTAATTCTAGTAATAAATTTTGTAATATGAAATTCAATATATAAGAAAGCATCCTTATCCTTGTCAAGAAATTAAGGTGAATGGATAAAGTGAATCAGTTCAAAATTGGATTGTGCCAAGTAGGAGCATACATATTCTTTACCCTTTGGTCCAGGCATAAAGAACATTGACTAATCCTATGCATGGGAGCATACCTATTCTTTACCCTTTGGTCCAGGCATAAAGAACATTGACTAATCCTATGCTTAGAGCATACCTATTCTTTAACCTTTGGTCCAGGCATAAAGAACATTGACTAATCCTATGCTTGGTTACTGAATCTATGGCTAGGTTGGGAGGATATCCGCTCGGACTTCGGAGCTCCCACGTTCCCCTCGCCTAAGGTCTAACATCTACACTTCAGCACCCAAAAGATAGGACCAAATTAAGGATTTTAGTCTGTCACTCTAACATCTCCAATTCTACGCCCGATAATTTTATTTCAGTATTTATTTGCACCTAACTTCCAAGGGCTTTGACCTCCCTGAATCTTGGATGTAATCTTCACGATATTTGCACCCAACTTCCAAGGGCTTTGACCTCCCTGAATCTTGGATGTAATCTTCACTTTACTTGTAAAACTTAACATATTTTAACAAACTAATTAGCTAGATTGAAAGTAGATTAAGATTGAAGTGAAAAGATCATCAAACCTTCTTTAATATTTTCAAAGCTCAACCAACTCAAATCACAATTTCATAAATCTCAAGACAAGGAGAAAGCTAGAGAAAACTACTCAGAACTCTTGGGGAAGAAACGACAAAACTTAGAATTTATATATAAAAGCAAATTCATACAAACTACAATAAGTAAATAACACTTATCTCTACTTCCTCGCCAAGCAAACTCCTTGAAGTTACTTTGAATCTCTTGCTTTCTTTACAACATAAAAAATTCTTCTTCAAAACGGAAAGGAGGAAGAAACCTCTCACTTTCTTATCGCTCTTGCAATCTCTCGAAGAATTCCTCACAATCTAACCCTAAATTAAACTCTCTACACACTACTGGAACCTATCTATCCTCCAGAGCCTCCTCTATTTTTGGCCAAAATCTTCTTTTGAAGTTGTAGAAGAGTTTTTCCAAGAGTTACTTAAGCATCCCTCCAAAAATCGTCCACAATCAATGCACCTTTTGAAATAACCGCCGATCTCACCGTCAGCGGCCTCGATGGTGCCGTCGGTGGGCCTTCTAAAATATTTGATATGGAGTCTAGGGAAATTCTCGTCGTCAGCATCGTTGGGCTCGCCATCGGTGCCTTAGTATAAATCTTCATATTTTGGTCATTTTCGCTCCAAATTCTCTCCTTTTTGTACCTTTTTGCTCTAATGTCCATAATTCATCATACATGTAACAAAACATCAAAAATACCCTTCTTTAAAGTGCAATAACATCAAAAGCAGTGTAAAATAGGTATGAAAATCTCAAAATATTTTCCTTTGGTCAAAATCCCCCGAACTTAACTTTTACTTGTGCTCAAGTAATTTAAGTGATATATAAAAATTATGATCTATTGTAGTAAACTTTTAATTCAGAAATACCATAAGTTTGATTTAAGTAAATACCATAGTGAGATTTTCTGAAAAAATTCAAGTAATTAAATTAACTCAGTAGGTACAAGATTATCTAGTCATCAAGTTTAAAAGTTCTAGTTTTTTATTCATTTCAAGAATGACAATATGTTGTAATATTAAGTCACTTATAATATTCAAATGATAGGAACTTCACTTATAATATTCAAATACTAGTAAAGGTTCTAATCTAAATATAAGTTCAGGAATATATTTAGGTTTTCCCTTTAGGTAGGTCCTGTGAAGCCATCAAAGCATTCCTTTACCTTACAAATATTTCATAGCTTTTACATCATTAAGCCCCAATCTTTTCTTCTCAAATGAATTTCCAAGATTCTTAATACTTCAAAATATAGTTTTCTTTACTTTAAATAGTTAATTATAGTCTTATTCTCTTATACTAAATAACTTAATATACAAAATTAATTTTCTTTATAAAAATAATCCTTTAAATCTACCATAATATTTAAATATCTACAAAATATTGTTATTTGAATTAAATTCACTACATAAAATCATATTAATAATTTTTTAGGATATTTAAATTGAGAACATATAATAGTTAATCTTTTTCTTCCCTCCCGCAAACTTAAATTTTTCAATATGCAATGATACAAGTGGACAGAAAAATTCTAAATATAAATCATACCTCAGTATTTTATGGATTTTCATCAATCTAAAATTTTTGGAGTCCTCAAAATTTCTAATTCACCTGTTCTCTAACATTATGAGCTTTCTATACATATAAATCATTAGAGAATTTGCTAGGTAATGAAATTTTGAAATAGGTACAACACTAAACATTATACAAACACAATATTTTGCTAACACATCCACAATACTAAACCAATTAAAATGCAAAATAAAAATCACATCACATTACAATTTAACAAATTTCAACTACCACACCAAACAGTTATAACAGTAACTAATAATTATCCAATTGGAACATGAAAATAAAAATGAAAGTACAAATACACAAACATCTATCTCTATTAGAAAAATCACAAAAATAAAAGTAAAAGTACATCAATTACTATCAAATGTCAAAATCCCAAACTATATCTTCGACTCCTTGGTCAGCAGGTGGATTGGGCTGATATTGAGTATATCAAGGGTATTCAGGAAGAGTAACATCAGGCTCACCTCTGTAGTATCGAGCCTGAGCTTCGTAGTAAGCTATCTCAAAATCAGAATGCCTCTGAAGGTACTCATTATCATAATCACATCTATGTTATAAACCCCCGATTCTTTCATTTATTAGCTTTTACTCTTTCGTTGCAAGGTCAACTCATTCATTAAATCATTCAGGGTAGGGGAGCTAGAAGGTGGAAGGTCATAACTAGTAGAGGGGATATCTCTACTAGTAGAAGGTTCTTGACTCATAGGGTAACCCATTCTTTGTCATCTCCAACTTCCACTCCAGAAAGTTGGCAAAGTGCATAAATGAGGCCAGGATATCCTAGACCTCTGCTTGTTTCACTCATTGTCATGGTCAATATATTCTTAAAAAGGATTCTCCCCACATTTATATTTCTATTATTCTGAATACATAAATTTAGAATAGCTCTATCTCTTGTTACCTCACTATGGTGATAGGTCGATAACAGAGTAGAGGAAATAAAATAGTGCCACCCTTTAGATGTGGCATTCAACATGGAAGCAGAAAAATTTACCGGTTCTCATTGCTTTATCTTACATGTTCCTTTTCCATCAATGAGAAAGTTGATCACATTGGTTAGCGGGCCTTCTATTGTACTGAAAGTTTCATAGTGGCAGCTATAGGAGTCTAGGACTTCATAAAAGGAGTTAATGAGGGCGGCACTAAACTCAACAAAAAATCCTCGCACTTGAATGATACCGTCCTCAGAATAGAACACGTTGCCATAAAATTCTTTCACAATATTTACAGCAGCATTTTTGGTGGTATAACATAAGTTTTCCCACCTCCATTCGATAATAACTCGTTAAATTTCTCGTCCGGACTCTCAAAAACTCAATCTTGTATACATTTCTTTCCTTCAAATACTGAAGTAAATCTCGATAGAGCCTTCGCATTAACAAAGCGAGACTCGTCAAACTCAAGTCGCCCCTTTTGTCGCGGAGCCATTTCAATCTAATCAAAATTATAGAAAAATTCCAAAATATACTTCAAATACTCAAATAATGGATTCCAAGAGTGATTCTAAGAGTTCAAAACTAAATTACATTAATTTCTTCCCAATATTTTGTTTACATGCTAAAATTTTTCAGATTTTCCAATGTGGAAGAAATTCATGGTGAAAATCAAATAGTTTTAGTTTGGAGTGAAGCTCTTACCAAGAGATAATCAAATATGGTGTCTAAATGCTTTGAAATCATCCCTAAATCCAAGGTCTTCAAAACCTAGATCAAAACTTTTGTTTTTAAGAGGAAGGAGATGATGAATAGTGGCGGTTGACTCATTAAAATTGCATGTAAAGGTATTTTTTCAGGATCTCACCATCGGCGTGGTCTTCAGCGTCGTCAATGAGCTCTATTGAATTAATATCCTATGTCTCGGGAAAAGTCCACCGTCAGTGGCGTCGAGGGTGCCATCGACAAGCTCTATTGAATTGGTTCAATTTTTGGATTTTTACAATTTCGATCAATTTCAAGCCTCAACCACATCCGTTCAATCATTCTAGACATAAATTTTAAGTGATTAAATGATGTACTAACACAAATAAACATTCACAAAACAAAACATCACAATTATATATAAATTCCAAGGGTTACAATACACGTTACACAACACACCTAAGTTTTGTATTTTCTCAACCTTAATACATCAATTTAGTGTCACAATCCAAGCTACTACACTCAAAACACTGAAAACAAACATCCTGTGCTCAATCTTACTATAATGAGATATAAAAGAAAAATTCTAAAGCAAAACAAACACAAATTTCACATCAAATTACACACATAGAAATACAGGTAGCAAGGTGAATCTACTATTCTTCAGATTCAATGCTAGATTCTCCTCTGAGATCACTCATTTCTTGAACATGAACGAAGAGGTTACAGAAGGGTTGGTATGAAAGTTCTTCAGTAGAGTCCTCTTCTATCAGTTTCATCTTTCTCATCAATTGTATCAAACTTCCTTTCATATGTCTAGAGTGATCGAAATGTTCTTTCATCCTCCAATCTAGATGATCAAAAAAATTAGAGATATTGTTAATTCTTCAGTAGAGATTTGGATAATAGCAGGTTTAAGCTGAAATGAATTAGCAGCTACACCAGGATTTTGGATAGCTAAGTGAATTTCATCTACTATAAGATTTACATAATCTCTTAGGGGTCTAGGTTTGTGTTCAATTTCTATTCCTTGATTCCCTACGTTGTTTTCCATTGTGTCAGGATTTCTAAGTTCTCTTCTTAGTTTTCTAATTCTTCTAACAGTGCGTTCTGATTTAGAATATTAGGGTATCAGATTTTCTAGTCCAAATTTACGCATACAATTGAAATCAGTTACAAAAAAATAGTTAACTAAATATGAAAATAAATTACAATTACAACAAAAGTTTTCTAACAGTCCTAATTTTTCCATTACTCTAATTATGATTCTTTTTTACTCTCCGGCAACAATGCCAAAAACATGACTGCGACTTTATATATGCTTAAAAATACAAGTATTTAATACTGCTGCTAGAAGATTTAATTCCTTAGCAACGACACAAAAAACTTGACAACATTTATAGATTCGATAAAGATGTATATATAAAATATTCTATAATGGTAAAGTCACATTTATCAATGCAAGTATACGTATCGCTCAAGTAATACGGGGCTCTAATGGAGTCCTAGATATCGATCCAACAGGGAGTAATATTAGAGGTTACGAACTAAGACTTTAGAAAATCAATACTTAATCACAAAAATATAATTCAAATTGCTTATCTGTCACTAATAAGAAATTGAAATAAATATGTACATTTAATAACTTTTAAATAACTAATTCTACTAATAAAGTCTTTAATGTGAAATTCGAAATATACGAAAGCATCCTTCTCCTTATTAAGAAATTAAAGTGAATGGATAAAGTGAGTCAGTTCAAATCTGGATTTTGCCAAATAGGACCATACCTATTATTTACCCTTTTGTCCAAGCATAAGGAACATTGTCTAATCCTATGCTTAGTTACGGAATCTGCGGCTAGTCTGGGAGGATACGGACTCTCACTTTGGAGCTCCCACGTTCCCCTCTTCTGAGGGCTAACATCTACACTTCACCACCCAAATGATAGGACCGAACTCAAGATTTTAGTATGTCACTCTAAAATCTCCAATTTCACGCCCGATAATTTTATTTCTATATTTATTTACACCCAACTTCTAAAGGCTTTGACCTCTTTGAATCTTGGATGTAATCTTCACTTTAGGTATAAAACTCAACATATTTTAACAAATCAATTGGTCATATCGAAAGTAAATTAAGATCGAAGTGAAAAGATCATCACAACTTCTTTAACATTTTCAAGGCTAAACCAATTCAAATCACCATTTCACAAATCTCAAGACCACAAGAGAGATAGAGAAAACTACTCAGAACTCATGGGGGAAGATATGACAAAACTGGGAATTTATATATAAAAGCAAATTCATACAAACTATAATAAGTAAATAACACTTATCTCTAATTCCTATCCAAGAAAATTCCTCAAAGTTCCTCTGAATCTCTTCCTTTCTTTATAGTACACAGAATTGTTCTTCAAAGCGGCAAGGAGGAATAAATCTCTCACTTTCCCTCCACTCTTATAATCTCTTGAAGAATTCCTCCCAATCTAACCCTAAATTAAACTCTCTGCACACTACTAGAACCTCTCTAACCTCTAGAGCCTCCTCTATTTATGGTCAAAATCTTCTTTTAAAGTTGTAGAAGAGTTTTTCCAAGAGTTGTTTAAGCATCCCTCCAAAAATCATCCACATTCAATGAACCTTTTGAAATAACCATCGATCTCGTCATCGGTGGCCTCNCCTCTTCGAAGCGGCAAGGAGGAAGAAATCTCTCACTTTCCCTCCAATCTTACAATCTCTTGAAGAATTCCTTACAATCTAACCCTAAAGTAAACTCTCTACACACTACTGGGGCTCTTGGACGTTGTTCTAACCTTCCAACTCCTCAAACTCTAGAGCCTCCTTCTCCAATTTTTGGCCAAAGTCCTCTTTTAAAGTTGTAGAAGAGTTTTTCCAAGAGTTGCCTAAGAATCCCTCCAAAAATCGTCCACATTCAATGCACCTTTGGAAATAACCACCGATCTCGCTGTTGGCGGCCTCGAGGGCACTATCAGTGGGCCTTCTAAATTATTTATCTGAAGTCTCGGGAAAATCTCACCGTCGGTGCCGTTGGGCTCAACGTCGGCACCCTAGTTCAAATCTTTACATTTTGGTCCTTTTCACTCCAAATTCACTCCTTTTTGCACCTTTTTGCTCCAATGACCATAATTCATCATACCTGCAACAAAACATCAAAAACGCCANTTTTTGCACCTTTTTGCTCCAATGACCATAATTCATCATACCTGCAACAAAACATCAAAAATACCTTTCTTTGAAGTGCAATATCATAAAAAATAGTGTAAAATAGGTATGAAAATCTCAACATATTTTTCTTTGGTCAAATGTCACTTCTTCTATAGACATATTTTTATTCTCAAACTATTTATCATTATTAGAGTCTGGTGGATATGAAGGTTTATAGTTTGTGTTCTCTGGATTATTCCAAATTCCATTAAGATTTGGATGATTATTTTCCATTGTTGGTTTCCTCCCCTAATTGTATGATACCAGTTAAAACTAGGATGGTTCTTCCAACCTGGGTTGTAAAAATTAGAATACGGGTTGTTTATGGTATTTAAAGTCTCATATGATAAGTTAGAATCAATCATATGTCATAATGAACTTTCTTCACTTACTTCAGTAAATTGAGGCTGGTTCTTTCTTGCTATTGCCTTATAGAGGGCCATTGAAATTCATATGATAAGTTAGAATCAATCATATGTCCAACTTCCTTTCTATTGCAACGACCTGAGAAGCAAGAATTGCAATCACATCTGTATCATAAACACTATCTAACTTTTTAAGATTTTCCCTTAGAGAGGGTTATTGAAATTCATTTGTAGAAATTTTTTCAATTAACGCAAATGCTTCATCAAATTATTTTGACATTAATGATCCACTAGCGACAACATCAATAATGGACCTAAGGGATCCTACTAACCCATTGTAAAAAGGTTGAATGATTAACCAATAGGGCAGAGCATGGTGTGGCCGCTTTCTTAGAAGTTCCTTAATTTTTCCGAGGCTTCGTATATTGATTCCCCTTCATATTGACTAATTGAGATAATATCATTTCTAAGTTTAGTTGTCCTTGAAGGTGGAAAATACTTAGCTTGGAATTTCTGAGTTAACTCCTCCTAATTATTAAAAGAGTCAGGTGCTAATGAGTATAACCATATTTTAGCCTTATCTCTTAGTAAGAAAGGAAAAAGCCTTAGTTTAACAGCATCGTCTGACATGCCGTTATAAATAAAAATAGCACAAAATTCTAGAAAACTTGATAAGTGTAAGTAGGGATCCTCTGAAGGAGTTCTCCCAAACTTATTGTTCTACACCAGGTGGATAATCGCTGGATTTATTTCAAACGAGTCAGCTTCTATAACAGGGGTTTGTATACTTGAGTAAATTTCATCCCTCATAAGATTTACATAATCCCTCAACGATTTATGATGATTTTCCAAGATATTAATTTGAATGTTTTTCATTTTTATTTCTAGTTCTTCAAGTCATTTCTAATTTTTGATTTTTTCATTTTTTTTAACTCGGGATCATAAGGCAAGAGTCATGCATATCCTTTGTTTCGCATAAGTAATATAACAAATAATACATTAACAACTAAACAAATAAAAAAATATATATTCAACACTATAAAACATTTTCACAAACACCATATTTTTTCACACAAACAGATTTTTCACAACACTTTCTCAAAAAAAAACATACACTTTTCACACAAAAATAATTTTTACGACACAGCAGTTTTCCAAGTCTAAGCATAATTACTTCAACTAAAATTCTTCTAAAAGTTAAGAACAATAGTTGTGATCCCTGTCAACGGCGCCAAAAACATGATCTCGATATTTTTTATATGTAAGGATTTATGAAGTTGACACCACTAGTTAAAGATTTTAATCCCCAGTAGTGGCACCTAAAACTTGATCTCAAACTTGATCACAAGAAAGTAAAATTTCAATTATATTTGTAAGGATTCTACGCAAGTATATGTATCGTTATCAAGTAATATAGGGCTTTCTGATTAAGCCCCGAATATCGATCCCACGGAGATCAAGGTTAATCACGGCGGCTTTCAAGAGAAGTTCTAGTCTAGAATAACACACTCCAGATTGGAATGTCAATAAAGGTTTGGTTTTGATTATATCCTACAATTATCACTACAATACTACTTATACTCCTAAACTAAAATGCTTTGTGAAAATCATAAAGTGGGGTTTAATATATTAAAAGTACTCTTCCTCATACAATGAAATTAGTGACATGTGTAAAAGTAAAACAAGTAGTGAGAGAGAATGTGAAAAATAGGAGCAATTATATTCTTTACCCTCGATCAAGTGATATAAAGAACATTAGCTAATTCATAGTTTAAGAATCCTGAAGACTGATGAGGCAGGAGAGATACTAGCTCTCACTCTAGAGTCTTGTTGTCCTCTCACCCTAAGGCTAACATCTAGTATTAAGATCTAAAACTAAGAACCAAATTGGGGGAATTAGCCTATCACTCTAAAGTCCTCTAATTTTACACCCATCAAAGATTATTTTCCTATTTATTTGCACTCAACTATATGTACTACATTCTCATCCATACAATCTAATGTGATTCTACCAGAGTTGATTGAGACAACACCTTCATGGATCTTACATGTTCTCACAACATATCTTAACATGCAAGTTGATCAAGTTTACATGTAAATGAATAAAAAAGTAAAATCATCATAATATATTCTCACTCTACTAAATTCTATATCCTACACATGCATATTAATTCATTACAAGAGGGAAGAGTAAAGAAAACTACTCACTACACATGAAGAAACAATAAGAACTTTTCATTGAACGAGACTTTGAAAACATACAAACAAAGTACTAGTTTCAAATAAAAATACAATGAAAATACTTATCTTAGATGTAAATCAAGATCTCTATGTGCAGCAAAAGCAATCTCCATAAAATCCTCTCCAAGAATAAAGTGAAAAAGAAAAGAAGAAAATCTCACTTTCTTTCTCTCTCACCTTGTCGCCCCCCTAGGGGCTTACGCTTAAGCCTTCTTCTTCTTCTCCAAAACTTTTTCTCCTCTTCTAATTACTTCAAAAGTTGAAGAGTTTTATTAGAAACATTTCCAAGCCATATTTATAATTTTCCAAGAGATTCTTAAATGTCTCTTAAAAAATGTCCATATTCATTGAATCTTCCAAAAGGTGTCTTAAGTTCCTCTTTAAAACTCCTTCTAACCACCCCAAATCCTTCTAGAAAGTATCTTTTATCATTTTCAATGAATTTTCCAAGATATACATGAAGCAACACTTCAAAAATTTTCCAAATCTGATGTATATTCTAGAAGATATGTTGAAAACCGTCTTTAGTGCCTAAGCGCCGTTTTTGGGCTCTTAAGCGCCCTCCACTCTGACTGGGTGGTGCCTAAGTGCCATTTTGGGCACTTAAGTGTCGGGCACAGGCACTTAAGTGTCCGATTTTGGTCCTCATGGTTCCGGTGTGCTCTGGTTTGACCCGATTTGCTCTAGTTTGCTTTGTTTTGGTCTATTTTTGTTCCTTCTGCTCCAATCACTCCAAATTCTTCAATTTGATGTACCTACTACCAAAAACATAAGAAAACATACATTTAAAGTGCAATATCATTATAAAATATGGCACAAAAAATAGTGCATTTTTAGCCATATCAGCGACTGACTTACAATTTTCACGGATAAAAAAACTAAATAATCCATTGCTTCAGCTGAGGCAAGCTCTTGCTGAAAATTCCTCTAGAAAATCAACTCTCCATCTATCCTAATTTGATCCATTCGGTCGACATCCTGTTGGAATTTTTTCGGAATGGTCAACTCTTGAATGGGCCTTACCTTAGTGCGTACATCAATCAATTCACCGCAAAGCGTAACAACTTCCTCTTCCAACCTAACAAAGAGAGCAGTAACTCTTGCATAAACTCATTATCAAAATATTTTATTGCTTTAACAAAGGGGTTAGCCATTTTCCTCATTCAGCCTCCGTCGAATTGGATTATAGTTACCAACCTCTAAATGTTCTTGTTGAGAGCTGGTGAATGGGTCCATCAATTGATTGAAGAGATGCAACACCCGAATTTTGTGTTTCAGCCACAACTCACATGAATTGGGTCAAAATCAACCATTATATTCTTGGTTGGCCACAATTAACATGATTCTTTGATGCAACAAGCTCATCTGCATTAAGATTAATGTCAAGGAATTATTAAAGGCCGATGAAGTCAAGAAAAATTTACATAACCAAATATATGTTTAGTTTAGAGAGGAAAACAAAAAAATTTATCTGTTCCTTGTGTCATGAGGTCAACAATCCTATCCTGCAGTGGGGGCGGAAGAGCATTGATGATAGCCTATACCTTTGACTTCTCTTGGTAACCCTGAGTTCTTTCAATTGATGGGACGACTTACTAATTTTCCTCGACAATCACACCCATGCTTGGATCGGAAGTCAAAATTTTTTTGTGAGCTTCCATCTTTAAGGACTTCTTTGGCGTATGAAAGTAAGGATCTTTTGAAGAAGTAACTTGAACATCAACTTAGTTTTGGGTGTCAATCACTTCTTTTTCTTGTTTTCGACTATTGTAGAGGCAACAATCTGAAAGCCTTCCAAAGCTAAGTGGTGAATGTTGATGTTCGTCTTACTCGATCCATCAACCATGATATCACTCGAGTAACCCAAGAGACGTTGAATGAAATGAATAGAGTGCAAGTCTTCATGCCCTTATTATATAGTTCACTGGGCACAAAATGCAAGGGAGAATCAATTATTGAAATAATTTTTTTTCATTTATTGCATCATTTATTGCTTAATAATTTTTCTGTACTTATTGTGGTTGTCGCTATTAATGAGTAGAAACATTGGGGAATGAATATGTATATAACATAAATGTCAGCTCGAATGTCAAAGGGATCAAGCATCTAAGAATAGAGTTTTAGGAGACCGAAGTTCCGTGCCAAAAAGTGAGATGTGGAGTGACCAAACGATCAATCGATTGCACAGCAAAATAGATCGATAGACCTATGAACCAAATAACCTTTTACCAAACTTGATCGGATGTCTTCTCTTGATTGGCTGGTCCTGTCAGCGAAAGTGATCTAACATATACGGGTTGTTGACATAAACGATCGAAATGGAAGCATTTGGAAATCAATAAATATTATATTTCCTTCGTATTATAATGTATTTTTCATTCAACAAACATCAATTGAGTCATTTAGACAGTTGTTATAATTGTTTTATTTTTTTTGTAATTGTATTTTTAGACCCCTATAAGTAGGAGGTCAAGAGATAAATAAAGGGCGGGCCATTCTCTCTCTCACTCTCTCTTCTGTATCTATCTCTTTTTTTTTCTCCTCTTAGCTCCAACTCTTTTGATGAGTATAACCAAAGACAATTTAAGAATAAATAGTGAAAGTATATGTTGAGAAATTAGGACGAAGAAAAATAAGAATCTACAAAAATCCATATGAACCACAAATTTAGAAGAACACAAAGAGATTTATCGAGGTTCGGCAAAGATGCCTACATCCTCGGGAGAAGAGCGGCGACTTCATTTTCAATATTCAGAAAAGAGTACATACTACAAAATTCAAAATCTCGGAGTCTTGGAGACTCACATAGAGTTATAAACACGACATATATATAACCTTATAGTACAATATGTAATTACTTAAATTGCCCCTATACCAAACAACGGGGTGTTGCCCCCGCACCCCCAACCCACATAATGAAACTCCCCCGATTGGACAGATCTTTTTGCTCCACTTCGCTGTAGGCTCCGCTCCGCTCCAGCATCTATCCCATTTATGGTAAAATAGTCATACCTCACAAATCTCCGTATTGGGGAATATCCATCCCTTTAGGAGAAATACATATACCAAACAAATCTCCACTTTGGCTAATATCCAACCCCTTATGAGAAATACTTATGCCTAACAAATCTCCACCTTGACAGCCCCTTAGGAGAAATACATATGCCTAACAAATCTCCACCTTTGCGAATATCCAACACCTTAGGAGAAATACATATGCCTAATAAATTTCCACATTGGCGAATATCTAGCCCCTTAAAAGAAAATACATCATGGAGTTTTCTTATGCACCAATGTGGGTTGGGCCACAAATCTTTTTAAATAATTCTTTGATTAAGTTTCCCAGAAAAAGGATTTTCCCTTAATTAAATTTTTCTTTATTAAATTTTCCCAGAAATCCATTTCCTTAAACTTTCAAGAAAGAGCTCTCATTTCTTTCCAAAAATGCTCCGCCTTCGCTTTCCAGAAAAGCTCCTTTTTCCTTCCAGAAAAGCTCTGCTTTCCATCTTGGAAAGGCTTCGCCTCCGCTTTCCTTCTAGAAAGCTTTGCCTTCCAAAAAAGGTCTTCCAGAAAAGCTCCTGCAATTCTAGAACCTCCGTCGGCAATTACACGTCCTAGAATATCACAAAAGGGCGAATATTGATTTCCTTTCAATCGGGAAGCCTCTAGCTTTCCTTTTTCGAGTGCAGCAACAGATTCCCCCTTTTTCCATGTCATGAAATATCTCTGCAATATCTCGGTGCTTAATTTCCATTCCTACAGACTTTCCTTTTCCGCGTCCGCCCATCCAATTCTACCGCTATGTTGCTCCCTCCGCCACACGAACATCTCTGTCTTTCGCATAAATCACGAAAATCCTCTGCTTCTGCCTCCTTCGGGAAAGAAATCGAATCACTGACCGCAACATTCCTTTCACGAAAAAGACTCCACTCCAGAAGAAAATCTTTCCTTTCCCAAATTCTTCTCGATGGAACTGCTCCTTCCGCGATCTCTCGCTTCTCAAATAGATCCTTCGCAAGACTTCTTCCATCGCAATTTAGAGTCCTAACCTTCGCTCGATCCTTTTTTCAGCCTGTCGAAGCCAGCTCGCAAGCCGCCGAATTCGCCAAAGTGCTACCTGTCGCGACCTCCTCTTCGTCTGTTCACACGAATCGCGGAAGCGTTCGAACTCCTCTGCACTCCTCTGCCGCGAATCTGGAGCGCTTGTCGCGGCCCCTCACTAATCGTGAATCCCTCCCTAGTGATTCACAACCTGCTCCAATTTGTCGCGAACCACAAGAAGCCTCACTGATTCGCAGATTTTTGCGTGCGTGAACCTCCTTCACGAATCTACTTCGCTCGATCGTTGCTAGGTTGCAAACCGCCTGAGAACAACAGCTGAAGTTTTTCTTCCCTACCCTCGAACCTGTCTCTGATACCACTTGTTGAGAAATTAGGGCAAAAAAAAAAAGAATCAATGCAGAGAGTTACGAGGTTCGGCAAAAATGCCTACATCCTCGGGAGCAGAGTATCGACTTTCTTTTCAATATTCAGAAAAGAGTACAGAATACAACGTTCAGAATCTTGGAGACTTAGAGATTCACATAAGGTTACAAACAAAACTTATATATAACTCTATAGTACAATATGTAATTATTTAAATTACTCATGTACCAAACCGCGGGGTGTTGCCCCCGCATCCCCAACCCACATAATGAAACTCCTCCAATTGGACAGATTTTTTCACTTTACTTCGCTCGTGGGCTCTGCTCCACTCAGCATTTATCCCATTGTGTTATATGAGCCTTACCTCACAATATGTATATCTCTTACGGATTTTGAGCTTTAGGGAGCGCACAAATCTCTCCGTTGAGAGAAATTATTGCATGCGAACACCGCATGCATCTCTGCATGCGATGTCCGTTCCTGACTGTAGATCACGATGATCTACGGTCAGGATATATTTAAGTTTTTCAAAAAAAAATTAGGTGGGACCCATCGAAATACATCTTGACCGTAGATCACTTGATTTACTGTCAGGATCGGACACCGTATGCAACCATATGAAATAATTTTTCCTACGTTGAGCATTCCTCCTTTAAAATTTTTTTAAAGTTATTAAAAAATTTATTTTTCTATCACCGCCAACTCGATGAAATCATTACTGACGTGAGTACTTTAAAATTTTTCTTAAACGTCAGCCCTTTCAGCTTAGTTTACTAAGATTTATCTCCCACACGTTCAAAATAGCAATAACTAAAAAGTATGGTAAATCGACATCAAAGATGGATGGATGTGACATTGTTGCAGAGTTGGGAAATGCCAAGCTGCCATGAATTTAGCTTCAATGATTGCGACTTCAAAATCAAAATTGCTGTCATATTTGGTTCTGCCTCCTTGTTATTATTTCATTCGTCTTTTATAGCCAATAATTCTGCTTCATTTTCTATACTACTCTGTAAATAATTTATAGTTCTTTAGAATTTATAAAAATGTATTTTATTCTAAACAAAGACATCTAGAAGTTATTCAGTATTTTATCAACTATTATTGCTGAGATATTTAGTTATATGACGCTTTACCATCTCAATTATATGAAAAGAAACATAAAAAAAGTGTTATATGCGCACATCCCTTCTTTTTGCGGTATTAGAAAATGATGATATGATATTAGATGTATGGAGTTAGATGATGATTGATTAGTTGATAAGTTAATAGATTGTTAACAAATAGAGGAATGACAGTTATGTTAGTAGATTAGGAGTAAGCATAAAACAAAAACTAATTATATGTGAGTTTTAGAAGGATTATATGGACAACAACAAAAAATTAATCATATTTGATTGGTGATGAATCATAACATATTCATTACTAGTTCGTTAGTCAGAAATTAATATGCCATTGATTAATACTTTATATTGGCTATAAAACATCTCCAATATTTATTTGCTCGTAGCTTGCAATCGTTTATTTGTACGTTACTTCTTATACCTTATTCATCATTTGAACACATTGCGTTCTTCATATGGTTGCTAACCAATAATCATGGGGTTTTTGAATTTGAA
>JXCR01136469.1:29192-40173 GCA_002079205.1 Phalaenopsis hybrid cultivar | reverse complement strand
TATTTTATTATATATTATAATTTATAAAATTTAATTTTTTGAATATCATAAATTATATATATATATAATTATTTTAAATTATTTTATATTTCGAACAATAACGATTCGAACACGAATGAACGCATCACTGTTCGGGTTTGGTTCATTTAACTAACCGAACAAAAAAAGTTATTTATGTTCGTCTCGTCTACTTATCGAACAAATTGAACACAAATTCATTGACGAACCGTACACGAACTGTTCGCGAATAACAAGCTTTTTTGACAGCCCTAGTGCTATGTATGTAAATTTTCAATAATATTAATATTATTTCTAGCATTCCGAGAAATATATTTTTTTTAACTTTATGAAAGTGATTTTCTTAATAATTTGATTTCATGTGCCATGGTCAAGCTCTAGTGCGTGAAGAAAATGAAATTGCATAATGTGGCATCCAAATGTACATCCACAATTGTAATAACTTATTCTTATCGATAAGAAGTGGCATACTATAAATAATTTTTTATTCTTTTCTTATATGCAAAAGTTGAATATATTTATAATGGTTTGGGCATGAAAAATCAAAGAAGCCTTTTTTGTACATTAATATCATTTAGCTATTTTACACGTGTCAAAAAAATTCTCTTGTCCTAATGTACTGTGCAGCTTCCGGTGAGCAGAACCAGCAAACTAAATGTGTACATATAAAAATATATCAGCACGAATCACAAAACAGATAAATGACATAGGATGATAGTAGAGACAATCATACATAGCTGTTGACGATTGTCTTGAACTTGATGTTGGCAAGCGAGGCTTCTTCTCCTAACGATCGACGAAATGTTCCAGAAGATGATCCATAGAGCGGGGATCATTCCTGAAGATGATCAATGGGAGACTCTCTTTTGAATTAAATATTAATCGAGTCAAGACTTACTAGGTGATCGACACCTCTCATGATCAAAGCAGTCCACGATCTTATTATATGCGAATAGCTCAGTAATTATCAAACCTCCACCCCCAAATATTAATAAAGAAGTTGATATGTACTTTTGTAACGGTGGGACACATGCCTATAAATAAGGGTCCATATCATGAATAAAAGACACTATCTTTTAATGTGCACTATTGTGCTCTCTCTCTCTCATCACTTCCTAGCTAATCTTTGTATTCCTTGGGTGTGTTTCCCAGACACTTTTGGATTCAACATCCTTTAAGGTTCATTGAGCTTGAAAACATATCATCAACAAGAAAAGGAGACCAGCAACAATAGCAGGGAGAGTCCATTTAGAAGAACATAGGAGAAGCACCATGCACATGGATGTTTATGGAAGAATTCATTCAACATGGCCTACATGATTGGAGAATCCTAGATCACCAACTAGATGTCAAGACAGCTCGCAGAATTACTTATGGCAGTCACTGCTTTAGCAGTGGCCTAGATTTCAGGCCAAGAGTTAACACGAGAAGGAACACTCAAACCCCCTCAAAGAGAACTACCAGCAAACAATAGAAGGAGGTGATCCACCTGCAGGAAAAGCCCAACGAATTGTCTATACCATGACAACGCTGGATCTACCTCTATGGAGGAGAGAAACTGATTAGTACGGACCAAGGTATAGGAGGCTGAAAAACTCCTTCTCCTTATAGGCCTTCAGAGTTCAACATCAAGAGAAGTTCAAGATGTCAGTCTTGGAGCCGTATAATGGATGGTCAGATCCTAACGACCACCTCACATCTTTTGAATCGTTGATATGCTTGTTGAAAATTTTTTATGCCCTCAAATGTGTGTTATTTTTCAAGACATTGAGATAATCAATAATAAGGTGGTTTAATGGATTACCTGAAGTCAAAGGAAAAGTTTTTATCTTTATCTTAGGGTCGGCCCTGCAGCCGTTAATTTGGTCTTTATTAGATAATAACTCGGAAAGAAGCACGCAGTGTACTACACTAGACTGGTTTTCAAAAGCGCCAAACACCAGTATCCACTAATGGAGAAACTGACCTTAGCCTTAGTCATTTTATTGTGGAGATTTCGATCATATTTTCAGGCACACTCTATATAAGATATTATAGGTCACTTATTAAATTCTATTCTCACCAAACTGAAACATTCTAATCAATTACTCAAATAGGCCATGGAACACAACAAGTTTGACATCTCCTATATTCCTTGGTTGGCCATAAATGCACAAGCTATTGTAGATTTCCTTGCAGATGTGTTTTAAATGAGAGGGACAAATGATGATTTGGCAATCAATAATCTAACCTGGACTCTGTTCATAGATGGGGCATTCGACCAATCAAGTGCTAGAGTTGGAGTTTTTTTTTTCTGTGGCCTGGTAGGAGAAAATGTCTACCACTAAATCGAGGTAATTTTTCATTGACTACAACCAAGTGGAATATGAAGCTCTAATTGAAGGACTTCGCCTAACCTCAAAAATGGGAGTCTTCCTCATAAAGGTAAAGGGCTATCCACAACTCATAGTAAACCAGATCAATAGAGAATTTGCAATCAGTTAGGAGACTATGGCAAAGTACAGAGGAAAGGTGAAGGTGAAGATCAATCGGTTCATTAGCTTCAAATTTTAACATGTTTGAAGGGAGGAAATTCAGGTCACTGACAGTCTAACTTGGAGCCTTCTTCTAAGAGGAGGATTATCTAAGAAAGTTAGTCGATGCTCAAGGAGAAGAAAAGTTGGATGAGTTTATAGATAGTTTATAGATATGGTAACTAAGTACGGGGGTGGTTGACCAAGTAGTCATCAATCGCAGGAGACTAAAATATAAGGTTGCTCGGTACTTACTAGTCAAAAGAAAACTCTTCAAGAGGTCAACCACATCTTTTATTCTTAAATTACATTGGGAAGACCATAATCCAAGAACAACATGACGAGGAGTGCGGGAGCCATTCTAGGGGAAAGGCACTAGCTCACTGAATTTAGTGACAAGTTTACTTCTGACTGAACTTGCACAAGGAAACTAAAGAATAATCTTGTTGTTTTACACAATGTTAGAAATACAAACCATTACACCATCAATTGCTCTAAAATTTTCATCCGATTGTCAGTCCTTGGGTGTTCCACATGTTAGGCCTTAAAATCTTGGTACCATTCCCCCTGCTAAGAGGATAGTGGATGTTTTGACTAGCGATCATCGATTATTCTCCAAGTGTGTAAAGGCAAAGCCTCTAACAAACATAATGGCAGAGGTAGTAAAAAACTTCATATGAACCTTATTTGCAGATTGGAGTACCTTTCATCATCCTTACAGATAACCTAATTCGTTAATAGAGGAGGTCAGGATTTCGGTAAGAGTCAAGGGATCAACCACAAATTTGCTTCTGTGCACCACTCTCAAACTAACAAATAGGCCAAGGATGTAAAAAAAATCATCTCGAGTTTGCTAAGGAAAAAAGTGGACAGAGTGAATGACAAATGGGCAAACATAATTCCATCGATACTCTAGGTGATCCAAACAATAGCATTCGTGTCCATGAGACAGACCCCCTTTATGTTGTCCCACGAATTGAAAGTCATGTTACTAGTCAAATACAACAATTACGGCCAGACAATACTCTCCACCTTTTCTTTCAACAAGGAGGATCTAGAAGAGTAGCTTGAGATGAATGATGTGAGAGTCTAGCTCGCCCTACATCTGGAGGAGGAAAATCGAGCCAACACAGCCATCTGAGAAGAAGTGAAGTAAATAATAGCCAAATAATTTAATTAACACATATAATAAAGAATTTTTCCCTAAGGGACCTAGTGTAAAAGAAGGACGACCCCACCGTCACAGGCCAAGCTATTCGGAAGCAGATCAAACCTGGAATGATTCCTAAATCATCCACATAAGAGCTAAATCTGGACTATACAAATTGAAAATTTTCATAAGAAATGATGTCCCTCAAATTTAGAGTGGCGACGATCTAATAAAATGCTTCATTTAAAGCTATCCTACTTGTAGAAGAAACACTGTTTTGTTTTGTATAACCCTTCCTATTATTCAAAATATCAATATAACAAAGAGAATTTGTTACATTCATAACATCAAAAAGTTTGAGATTTCACATATTAAATGTCTTACACTTCAGGAACTGATGCAGTTACACTCAAGAAACTGATACAATTAAAATTAAGGAACTATTGTATTTACACTTGGGAAATGATGTTACACTCAAGGATCTGATGCAATTATGCTCGTTGAATTGTCCTAGTTACACTCAGGGAATCAATGCAGTCACACTCAAGGAACTAATGCAGATGTGCTAAAAAAATAGGCTCTACGAGTGGCTAAAACTTATCCATACTTACGAAGATCATCAAGGGGCGTATGGGATGTATCGACATGCGATAATGACAATCTCTAAAAGGGGTGTGATACAAAAAAAATAATATGTTACTTTAACTATATATTTTACACTTATTTTTCGTGATACTGCACTTTAAAGAAGGGTATTTTTATGTTTTGTTGCAGGTATATCAATTTTAGGCATTTAAACCAAAAGTAGCAAAAATGACGAAATTGGAAGCCAAAACAACAAAGTCTTGAATATTAGCGCATGATGCCCCATATCGGTGCCAGATGTGCCAGATCGGCGACAGATGCGCTAGATCGGTGCCAGATGCACCAAAGCCCAAACTAGCACAATCTACAGCTAACTGGTGCATGATGCAGCAAATTGGCGCCATATGTGCTATTTGACGGAGAGTTGGTGCAAGAAGCGCTAGATTTGGTTCCAGATGCGTCAGGGACGACTTTTTGTGGATTAAGGCGGTTTATGACAAATATTGCACAAATTTTAAAAGGAAAGCTTGTTCTAAACACCCCTTAGAGTAATTCAATGCAACTAGACACTTTGGAAGGTTCTTTTATGGAGGGATATGTCTCTTGGATCAATGGACATGTCATTTGAATTCAAAAGAGTTGACTTTGGATAGAATTTTTGGTGGGAATTTTTAATTCCTTTTGGAGGGAGGCAGCCTTTAATAAAAGAGAGGGAAGTATAGGGCTTAAGAAAGAGGAGAAGAGAGGAGTTTTTGGAATAGGCGAGTAGGTGTGTGGCTTGAGCTGGATAGAGAGAGAGAAAGTCAAGGGCTTGGAGATTTTCTTCAAATTTTATAAGAGGAGTGGGAAGGTGCAAGATTTCTTCTTCATTACACTTCTAAGAGAGAATTGGGAGTTCTTATAAAGAGTGAAAGACTTGGAGAGAACTTCTAGGAGTTTTCTTGGGAAGGATTGTGAGATAAATTCTCTTTTAATTCTTTTATTTTATAAAGTTATTTTTATTAATGAAATCTGTGTTTTGTCATATCCTTCTCATGAATTATCAGTAGTTTTCTTTATCCTTCTTGCTACAATGAGATTTGGTTTTGTGAAGAATTGATTTTGTTTTATATGATTTTAAATGTCAATAATTTGTGATGATTTGGACCCAGATCTTCATTTACTTTTCAATTTGACCAATTGAAAAGTTAAAATGTGTTGAAAAATATATGTTCTTAAAGGGATATGATTTCTACAACATGGGGAGAATCACATTTGATTTCATGGGAGAGTATCTCATCCAGAGAATTTGGTGCAAATAAATAGGGAAATATACTTTGTTGGATGCAGAATTGTAGATTTTAAGGTGACAGATTAAAATCCCCAATTTCATCGAGTTGATTGGAAACTGATGCAAGATTGTTAATCCTTAGGGGAGGGAGTAATGGGAGATCTGGAGTGGCATCCAGTATCCTCCCAAACTAACCACGTAATTAGGTACCAAACTCTGGATTAGTCAATGCTCTTCTTACACTTGGAAGAGGGTAAACAATAGGATTGCTCCTATTTTACACAAAACAGTTTTTATATATATTTTTGAATGATTTTAATTTTTTCACAAAACATATACTCATTGTAATGGGAATGATGCTTTCTTAAGTCGGAACTTTTCTTCACAACATCTTAGTTTTAATTTTTGTAAATTTATATTTGAAAGTTTAGCATTTTGTTTAGTTAACTTTGTCTTTCAATTGTATTTTATTTAACATTCACTTGTTACTTGATATTCAAAATTTGCACTTTACTTTTTGTAGTTCTAAAATAACACTTTACATTATAATTTTAGGAAATTATTTACAGGCATTTCCAACTTCCCTGTGGGATTGATATCTAGGACTCCGTTAGAGCCCTTTATTACTTGAGCGATATGTATACTTGTGTTATTATTAAAGAGGATTTAATAGTTTATAATTTTTTAAAAGATAAAATTATTTTAATTAAAGTTATTTTGCTGAGATCAATTTGCATATTTGTTATTGTGTCTGTCGAGTGTATTTTGTAATATTGAAAAATATTTATAAAATTAACGCATTAAATCCACCGGCATCAAGTTTTTGGCATTGTTGCCGGGGAAGTAACATAAAGTAGTAGTAAGTTATTTTATAATTTTTAGTATTCTTATTTTAAAAAAAATTGAAAAAAGAGTGTTTGTAGTTTATTTTGAATATTTTCTTATTTAAGTGTGTTTGCTTATTTTTAAATTACTTGTTGTAAATGTTTATGCGTAGTGTAAAATCTGAAAATTTACTACCTGACAATTCTGAGTTAGAAAAAACAATTAGGAAAATTCAAAAATAACTAAAAGAGATAGAGCATATTAGCAAAATAGCTTGCAATTTGAATAATGCTGGAAATAGAAATGAACATCATCAGAGACGTTTAAGAGATTATGTTAATCCTACGACAGATGAGATTCATTTAAGTATACAAAGCCCTGCTGTAGCTTCCAATTCATTTGAGCTTTAACCTGTTATTATCCAAATGATTCAAAATAATCAGTTTGGGAGAACATCAACTGAAGATTCTAATTTACACCTTATTAGTTTTCTAGAATTATGTGCTACATTTAAATATGATGGAGTGTCAAATGATGCTTCTGACTTAGATTTTTTCCTTTTTCATTAAAGGACAAAGCTAAGATGTGGTTAAACTCGTTAGCACTTGGATCTATCAGAACATGGGACATTTATCACAAAAATTTTTATTTAAATATTTCCCACCTTAAACAATTGCTAAGACTAGAAATTATATTACATCTTTTTGTCACTTTGAAGGGGAATCAGTTTATGAAGCCTGTGAATGATTTAAGGATCTCCTTAGAATGTCTCCACACAATGCATTGCTAAATTGGTTAATAATTTAAACTTTTTATAAAGGATTAGTTGGACCTCTTAGATTGATAATTGACGTTGTTGTTGTTGGATCATTAATTATAAAACCATTCGATGAACCATATTCTTTAATTGAAGAGATGGCTACTAATAATTTTTAATGGCCCTCTGAAAGGTTAAATAAAAAAGAGTAGTTAGTATTCATGATTCTAAGGCAATATCTATGTTAACTGCACAAATAGCTGCTACATCGAAAATGATAGATCAATATATAATGAATTATTTTCAGACATCACATGTGCTTGAGGAAAAATCATTGGAACAAATGATAGAATCTCAATCTTCTTATGAGAGCTTAAATGCAATAAATAATCATTCTAATCCAGGTTAAAAGAATCATACAAATTTTAGTTGGAGTAATAATAATTCTAATGCTGCAAATCTACAATGGGGAAACAACACTGCAAACCCTATTGGAAAACTCAAACAATCAAGGAAATCCAACTTATAAACCTTATTACCCTCTAGGTTTTAATAATTTGCAGAGTAAGGAGAAAAAGTTGTCAATGGAAGAATTGATATTGCAAATGGGGAGTCAATTATAAAGTTAAGGAGCTACAATTAGAAACATGGATAATCAATTGTGATGTAGTGCTACTGCACTTAGCAATAAAACTCTAGGAATGTTGCCTAGTAATGTCAAAGTAAATCCTAAAGATCAGAACAAAGAGCAAATTAAGGCTTTTCAACTTAGAAGTGGAAAATAATTAGAAAACAAACTTCAAAAAGAAGTTGAAGTTGAAGTTGAAAAAAATGAGGTGGAAAATGAAAAATCTGGTGAAGATTTTCATTTTGAGTCAGAATGTTCTATTAAAATAATGAAAATTACTATAGAAAGGCCACAACCTCCATTTCCTCAAAGATTGAAGTAGAAAAATAGAGATAACAAATTATCAAAATTTTTATAGATATTGAGGAAATTAATGATAAGCATTCCATTTGTTGAAGTCTTGGAACAAATATCAAGCTATGTAAAGTTCATTAAGGATATACTTAATAAGAAAAGAAAGATTGTAGATAACGAGACCGTTCCACTCAATGAGGAGTGTAGTGTCATAATTCAGAAAAAGCTTCCTCAAAAACTCAAAAATTCTGGAAGTTTTACAATTCCTTGGGCTATTGGCAAAATATTTTTTAGAAAAGCTTTATGTGATTTCGGAGTCAGTATTAATCTTATATCATTAACAGTTTTCAGAAGGTTGGACTTAGGAGATATTTCACCTATGACTGTAACTCTTCAGTTAGCTGATCGTTCAATTACATATCCTAAAGGAGTTATAGAAGATGTTTTGGTACAAGTTGATAAATTTATCTTTCCTGTGGACTTTATTGTGCTAGATATTGAGGAAGATAAAGAAATTCCTTTCATTTTAGAAAGACCATTCCTAGCCAGTGGAAAAGCTTCGATAGATGTGCAGAAAAGAAAACTAATTATGCGAGTTAGTGATCAAGAGGTTACATTTAATATTGCAAAATCAATGAGATACCTTACAAAAGAGCTAGAGATTGAAAACTTCAGAATGCGTATTAATGAATATCTAAGCCATAAATAATTTAAAAAGACATTTGAAAAAGAATTTGAAAAGGAATATATGAAATATCAAGATGAGGATAAAATTTAAGATCAATCTACAGAAGTAAGTAAAGGAGATTTGGATTGTTTTCAGAAAAAAATTTGAAATGTTAGATCCAACAGAAAGTAATAAGAATTTTATTTCATCTATTGAGAAACCTCCTGAACTATAACTGAAAACACTTCCTACACATTGAAGTATGCATTCTTAGGAGATTTATCTACATTACATGTTATATTATCCTAAGAATTAACATGTGAGTAAGAACAACAGTTGTTGTGAACTTTGAGAAGATATAATAAATCTTTTGGATTGGCATTAATTGATATTGAAGGAATTAGTCCTTCAATTTGTATGCATAGAATTTTGTTGGAAGATCAACATGAACCAAGATTTGATCCTCAAAGGAGATTAAATCCTATGATGAAAGAAGTTGTTAAGAAAGAAATTTTAAAATGGTTAGATGCTGGATAAATATATCCTATTTCAGATAGTGTTTGGGTAAGTCCAATTCACTGTGTTCCAAAGAGAGGAGAAGTGACTGTAGTGACAAATGGGAATAATGAATTAATACCAACAAGATAAATCACTGGGTGGTGTATCTGCATAGACTATAGAAAATTAAATTCTGCTGCCAAGATTAATCATTTTCCTTTACCCTTTTTGGACCAAATGCTGGATATGTTGGTTGGGCACATATATTTTTGTTTTCTAGATGGATATATCAGTTATCATCAAATACCTATAGCTCCAGAGGATCAGGATAAAACAACAATTATTATTCCTTATGGAAATTTTGGGCGAATGCCCTTTGGATTATATAATGCGTCTGTAACATTTCAAAGATGTATGATGTCAACTTTCAGGTATTTAAGGACAATTTTTTGTGTTTAGAACTTCATTTGAAACATGTCTAAATCATTTATAGAAAATTCTTAAATGATGTGAAAAGACTAATCTCATATTGAACTGAGAAAAATATCAATTTATGGTTGCATGAGGAATTGTGCTTGGACATAAAATTTCAGAAAATGACATGGAAGTAGATTCTACAAAAATTGAAGTTATATCAAACTTACCTTTGCCTACTAATGTAATTGGAGTTAGAAGCTTTTTATAACATGTTGGATTTTACAGGCGATATATTAACTATTTTTCAAAAATTACTAAACCTTTATGCCAACTTCTTGAAAAAGATTAAAATTTGATTTAAACCAAGATTGCTTTAAAACCTTGGAAACTTTAAGAGAAAAATTGATCACTGCTCCTATAATTATTTCACCTGATTGGGAGAAACATTTTGAATTAATGTGTGATGCAAGTAATTATGCAATTGGAGCTGTTTTAGGGCAGAGATATGATAAGATTTTTAAAGTTATATATTATGCTAGTAAGACTCTTAATGATGCTCATATTAACTACACCATCACTGAAAGATATCTGTTGACATATGTGTATGCTTTTGATAAGTTTATGTCATATCTAATTGGAACTAAATGTTTTGTGCATACTGACCATTCAACTATTAAATATTTGATGCAAAAAAAGGATGCAAAAAAAGACTAATTAGATGGGTACTTTTGATGCAAGAGTTTGATTTTTTAATAGTCGATAGGAAAAAGATTGATAATCAATTTTTTTATTATCTATCCAAACTAGAAGAAGAAGAAATACTTGACATGGAAAAGGAAATTAATGAAACTTTTCTTGATGAACAACTTTATATTGTAAAAGGATGGGAAATACCTTGGTATATTGATATTGTAAATTATATTGTTAGTGGTATTTTACCATATGAATTAACAAAACAACAGGAAAAAAAATTCATTCATGATGCAAAGTCTTATTTTTGGGATGACCCTTAATTATATAAACAATGCAAGGATTTAGTTTTGAGACGATGTGAGCCTTACAACGAAATTCAAGAAATTATTCAGAGATATCATCATTTTGAATTTGGAGGATATTTTGGGAATGATAAAAGTGTTTATAAATTTTTGCAATCTGGATTTTATTGGCTTACTCTATTAAGAGATGTTAATATATATATAAAAACATGTGATCGGTGTTAGAGAGTAGGTAATATTTCAAAAGGAGATGAAATGCCTCTAAATTTTGATTTGGAAATTGAAATTTTTGATGCATGGGGATTAGATTTTATGGGACCATTTCTACCTTCATTCACACACACACATATATATATATATATAT
>JXCR01136469.1:13669-28900 GCA_002079205.1 Phalaenopsis hybrid cultivar | reverse complement strand
ATATATATATATATATATATATTGATTGCAGTGGATTATGTTTCAAAATGGATTGAAGCAATCACCTTACCTCAATGTGATGCTTAGAGTGTTTCAAAATTTTTAATTAAAAACATATTTATAAGATATGGAATGCCTCGTATAATCATTACCAATGGATGATCTCTTTTTAGAAATGTTACAATTGGAAGATTGGTCAAAAAATATTATATAATGCATAAAATTGTAACTGCTCATCATTCCCAGACAAGTGGTTTAACAAAAGTATATAATCGTGAAATTAAGAGGATTTTTTAAAAGTGTATCAAGATGGATTGGTATGTTAGATTAGATAATGCATTATGGGCATATAGGACAACTTGTAAGAATTATAAATTAAATTTTGGGAGGACTTGTCATTTTCTAGTAGAATTTAAGCATAAAGTTTGTCAGGCTAATAAGGAATTCAATTTCAATTTGAAAGACGTTGGAGAGAAAAGAATATTACAATTGAATGAGCTTGAGGAAATTATGAATGAATCTTACAATAATGCTAGGATTTATAAAGAAAGAATGACATGATCAAAAAATAATAAAAAAGGAATTTGAACATGGACAAAAAGTTTTATTATACAATATAATATTAAAATTATTTCTTGGAAAACTAAAGTCTATGTAGAAAGGGCCATTCAAAATTGTAAAGTTCTATCCTTTTGGAGCTGTTAATATTGAAGATCCTAAGACTGGAAGGATATTTAAAGTAAATGGGCATAGATTGAAGCCATATTTTGATGGTCAAAGACCATGTTTTAAAGAAACTATAATGTTGGGTCACCAAGAATAAAGACTTGAAATGTTGGGCTGACGACATTAAACTACGCGCTTTGTGGGAGGCAACCCACACTTATCATTGTTTATTTTACTTTTTGAGTTTTTGTTTGAAATATTTTTACATATATTTATATATTTGTTTTCATAAAGTCAGTGTATTTAAGAAAACAATTTAAAAAAACTTCTTTATTTACTAAAATTTATGGAAAAATTGAGAATTTTTTATCGAAATCAAAAGTACGAATTTTTTGGAATTGGTGCATGATGCGTCAAATTCCAAAGAGGTGGCGCGTGATGCTCCAGAATTGGTGCATGATGCCCCACGACGATGAAAATGACTTAAAACATTTCAAAAGGTGGTTTTTAGCGGGTTCTTCTCTTTAAAACTCCCAAAAACTTATTTCAAAGTTCATTTTAGGGGGAAAAATGAGAGAGGAGTGATTAGATTTCAATTCCAATGGCGTCCCACTCTAAAAGTTCTGCTAGATTTGGGATTTTCAATTGGAGAAAGTTCATCAGTTTTGATGAGCAGAAGTTGCATGATCATTTTCTAGTGAAGAAGAGGCTAATCAAAGAACAGGGGTTTGTAAATCAAGGATTCAATACACCAGATACTATAGTTGAAGAGATTATTGCACAAAGACATTGGGAAGTGCTTTGTTACAGTATTGTCACCATGGTCGTCCCCGTGGTGAAAGAGTTTTATGCAACTCTACATGGAATCAACCAAGGAACTATTTATGTGCGAGGCAATTTTGTGCAATTTACTCCTTCAAAAATAAAAGAGATGTTTATGATTGAAAATTTGTCTATCTGATATTATTCAAATTTTACTCCTACGAAAGATAATATCAATGAACCCTTTTGGAACCTTACGAATGAAGATGTGAATTGGGAGGCTAGAGATGATGGGAATGTAGGTTTTTTGTCATCATTATTAAATCCTCTTTCTAAGGCATGACACTTATTTATTACACCAAAGTTATTGCCTACTATTAAAATTAGTAAGGTAACTAAAGAGAGTGCTATTTTAAATTATTATATTCAAATAAGAAAACTTATCAATATTGGAGCCATCATTATGAAATTTGTTTTAGGTTTGATTGTGAATGGGTCTGCAATCGGACTTGGACATCCATCCACTATTTTCATGCTATGCAGTCAATTGCAAGTACCTTACGAGAGTTGGGAAAAAGTGGTTCTTCTTTGGAAGCTGATGGATCTAGAAGTCTATTGTAACTATATTGGAATGGGAGATGAAAATGATATGAATGTATTGATGGATCAGGGATCCCATAATTCATCACCTATTCAGCCTTACTTCAGTTCTAATGCACTTTTGAAAAGGGTCAAGAAGTTAGAAAAAGATGTGCAAAATCTTATGCATGCAATGGGGAATATTTTTGAAATGTTGGATCACTTGAATTAGAGACTTAAAGCATATTTTGAGCATACTGGTTGTATTGAAGATGGCTTGGTACGTATGTTCAAGAAACATGCTTGGATTGGGGAGGATTAGACTGATGAGTTTCCTTATCGACCCTTCTACAAATTATATGTGTACTACCAATCTATGGGAGATATCTAGGCGGATGAGAGTGAAAAAGATGTTTGAACTTAATCAATGCATGAAAAGTTTTATTTAGTACTGCTTGCTTTAGTTGTTTGATGTGTTGGATTGCATTTACTTTTATTGTTGAACTATATCGATATTTGTGTTTGGAGTTTTGATGATTAGAATTCAATGTTAGGATATTTTGGTTTGCTTTAAACACTGAATTAGATGTTTATTGGCTTAATAAATGTAGTTTGTAATAGCGTGGATTATATATATAAAAGTGAGTTTTGTGTTGTTTGTGAATGATGGATGTTAGAGTAATGTTTAATTATGCTTATAAGGGTTAATTTGAGTTAATTAGAGATATACGTGAAGTGGTACAGAGTAGATTTTCACAAAGAGTAAAATTTGGAAAAATTAAGGTGTTGGGGCATGATGCGTCAGATTAGCGCTTGATGTGTCGTTTTACAGAGAGTCAGCACATGATGCACCAAATTCCTGAAAATGCCAGATTGCCTAAAAAAACTACGAAATCACACATTAAAACTCCAATTTTACTTTTTGGGTCGTCTCCCACCTCTAAACCTTGATCAGGGCTTCACATTGAGCACAATAGAGAAGATTTCAAAGGCTAAAATTTGTAGAATTCATCTCTTTTGGTAATAGCTTAGAAATTTTTTTATTTTCACCATGGATTTTTCCTACATCATGGAAATCGAAAAATTGGAATTTTTGATGAAAAATCTTGAAGAAAACTCATGGTGAAAAGTTTCTTACTAAATAATGATAGTTGGGGAGTTAGATTCTTGATTTTGTAATTTATTTGGAATTTATTTGGATTTTGATAGAATTTCAAATGGCTCTATGAGTAAAGAGAGGAAGGTTAGATGATTTTGATGCATGAAGATTTGTTAATTTGATGGCCTTACACAGTTATAAAACTGAAATCAAATTGAGAAGATTGATCCAGGAACAGGCATTTGCAAACTCGGGTGGCAAGATCGAGAGGTTGATTCTTGCTAAAAATTGGGAACGATTTTGCTACTCCAATGCAGTAGCAATTGTACGAATGATACGGGAGTTTTATGCTAACTTGAGATTTACTGATGATGATCACATTCTTGTGAGAGGTAAGCAAGTTGAATTTATTACCAAAAAGATCAATACTTATATGGGCTGAGGAATGTATTTCATAATGAATATGCTACATTCGTGATGACTGATTCATCACAGAATGAAGTGATTGCATTCCTGATTAATGGAAAAGGAGAATGGAAGATTAAAAATAATAATATAGTTAACTTCTCTTCTTTCATGTTGACTGGCCAGTCAAAGGCATGACACCACTTCATTTCTACTAGATTACTACCAACAAATCATCTTGCTGATGTAACAAAGAATAGAGTTGTATTGAACTATTACATTCAAAACATGAAAGCAATAAATGTCGGTGCTCTTATAGTTCATTATGCATGGAGTATAACTAAAAGCTCTATAGCTAGTGGTTTGGGTTACACTGCCCTGATATTTACTCTTTGTGAGCAATCAATAGTAGAATCCCATAGAAATAAAGAAAGATTACAGCCACAAAATCCTATTAGGAAGCATATGATTCAAAGAGTTGAATCAGTTGTTGAATCTAGGGGTGGAAGAGGTGATAGACCCTCTACATCAGCTGCAGGGGCATTATTAGAAAATATTATGGACCAACTCATGATTCAATAATTGGATATAGTAAATATTCAGAATCAAATTGGAGAGATTGAATCAAGAAATGCTTATAATGATGAGTATCACCAGAGGAAAGTTCAACATGATATTGCTTTTGAGGATGCTTCGGCGAGGTATCTCAGGGTTGAATACAATGTGGAATTTCCTACCTGCCCCAACTTTACTCCATATATTTCTATTCGTGAGGATGAAGAAGAAGAAGAAGACGAAGATGATGATGAGGAAGCTGATGAAGATTGATATTTTTTGAAGATAATTAATTTTTTTTGTTTAGATGTTTGTTGGTTTGTATGTTGTTGGATTTTATTTGGTTTACATTTGAAACTATAGTAGTAAAAACTTTTATTTTTGTGTTGTGGACTTAAAAATGTAATAGTAACACTAGATTTTTACTTTTTCTGCATTTTTAGTACTTATTATTTTTATTTCTTTTAATTCTCAGCAAATTCTTTAGAATATATTATATCTCATTTAATGCTTTAAAGCCTGTATGCTTTTTTAAAGTTAGTGCCTGCAGTATACCAGAGCCCAGTTTCATAGTCAGAAATCCTCTATAGGTTAGTTTTTATTTTCATGCATTTACTGTTTTCTTTCACCAAGTGAATTTTGTTCTAAAATATTTTTAAAATGCTAAGAACTTAAGTTTGGGGGGAAGAAAAATTTCTTTTTAAAAAAAGTAAACTAAAATTTATTTTTCCTTAAGTAACAATATTTTTAAAAATTAAATTAACATGACATGGGATATTAAGATTACACTTTAAATGACTATACTTAAGTTTATGAATATTATGGTAAATTTAGGTAAGATTTTTAATAATGAAGGTCAATTCTAATGTTAAAGATATTTGGTATGATATGATAAGACTAAGTTTTTCTATTTAAAGTAAGGGAAATTGTATTGTTGAAGTATTAAGAATTTTAGAGTTTCATGTAAGAAGAAAATAATGAGATTTTATGAAAATCATTAACTAATATGAATTTATAAAATGAAGAAAGGTAAGAAGTTTTAAGTTTGAGAAGACAAATGTGATGTTCAAAACTATTAAAGGCTATCTAGATATAGTAATCCTCACTTTAAAAAAAAAAGAAAAGGAGAAGAAAGGATTGAAAAGATCCTAAAAGAAAAAAAGAAAAAAAGTTAAAGAAAGAAAAGAAAAATAAGTGAGGAGAAGCATCAGGAAAAGCCTAATAAAAAATTGGCTTCACTTGAATCAACTTAAGGAAAAAAGCTTTATTATATTTTTTAAACTTATATTAGAATATTAGTAGCATTATTAATGAAGCTGAAGTTCTTTTTCATATGAATATTCTAAATGTTCTCGATATGCAAATTGTAATTCTTCTTAAAATAAATAAAGATTCATAAATCTTAAAATTGACTCCTTAGTATTATTAGACTTAAACTTTGAATTTGAGTTATTAAAGGTTTTTCTTAAATTTTATTATTTTATTTATTAAGATAAAGTATGGAAGTTATAAGTTAGTCTCTATCCTATGTTATATGCTTTCATGTAGCAAAAGTGTCACTTGAGGACAAGTAATACTTAAGTTTGAGGTATTTTGATACACTAAAATATTATGTTATTTTAAGTATATACTTTAGACTTATTTTTTGGTGATATTGTACTTTAAAGAAGGTTATTTTCATGTTTTGTTGCAGGTATATCAATTTTAGACATTTGAAGCAAAAATAGAAAAAAATGACGAAATTTGCAGCCAAACCAGCGAAGTTTCAAATTCTGGCGCATGATGCGCCAAATCGGCGCCATATGCACCAAATCGGTGCTAGATGCGCTAAAGCCCAGAACATTGTGGGCTTCAGCAAACTGGTGCATGATGCACCAGATTGGCACTAGATGCACCATTTGACATAGAGTTGGCAAATGATGCGCCAGATTTGGCGCCATATGCGCCAGAGATGACTTTTTGTGGATTAAGGCAGTTTGAGACAAATTTTGTGTCAATTTTCAAAGTGACACTTCTTTAAAACACCCCTTAGAGTAATTTAATGCATCTAGACACTTTGGAAGGTTTTTTTATGAAGGTATATGTCTCTTGGACAAATGGACATATCATTTGAATTCAAAATAGTTGACTTTTGGTCAGAATTTTGGAGTAAATTTTAATTTTTTTGGAGGGAGGCAGCCTTTAATTAAAAAGAGGGAAGTCTAGGGCTTAAGGAAGATAATAAGAGAGGAGTCTTGAAAGAGGCAAGTAGGTGTTTGGCGTGAGTTGGAGAGAGAGAGAAAGTCAAGGGCTTGGATATTTTCTTCAAGGATTGTAAGTGGAGAGGGAAGGTGATAAATTTCTTCTTCATTACACTTCTAAGAGAGAATTGAGAGTGTGTGTAAAGAGGGAAAGCCATGGAGAGAACTTCTAGGAGTTTGTTTGGGAAGGATTATGAGATAAGTTGTGTCTTTTATTTCTTTTGTTTTGTAAACTTGTTGTTACTAATGAAATCTGTGTTTTGTCGTATCCTTCTCATGCATTCTGAGTAGTCTTCTTTATCATTCTCTGTACAATGAGATTTGGTTTTGTGAAGAATTGAATTTGTTTTATACGGTTTTAAATGTCAATAATTTATGATGATTTGAACCCAGATCTTCATTTACTTTTCAATTTGGCCAATTGAAATGTTAAAATGTGTTGAGAAACATATGCTCCAAAAGGGCTATGATTTCTACAACATGGGGAGAATCACATTAAATTTCTTGGGAAGTATTTCATCCACGGAAATGGGTGCAAATAAATAGAGAAATATACTTTGTTGGATGTAGAATTGGAGATTTTAAGCGAGATTTTTTTCCCTCAAGGGTGGAAGTAGTGGGTGCACTGGAGTGGCAGCAAGTATCCTCCCAGCCTAACCATAAAATTAGGGACCGAACTTTGGATTAGTCAATGTTCTTTATACACTCGGAAGAGGGTAAAGAATATGATTGCTCCAATCTGACACAAAATAAATTTTATATATATTTTCAAATGATTTTAATTTCTCACGAACCATTTACTCATTGCAAAGGGGAAGCATGCTTTCATAAATTTGAACTTTTTGTCACAACATCTTAATTTTATTTTTCATAAATTTACTTTTGAAATTTTAGCTTTTAGTTTAGTTAACTTTGACTTTTAGTTGCATTTTATTTAACATTCATCTTTTATTTAAAATTCACACTTTGCACTTTACTTTTGTATTTTTAAAATAGTACTTTACATTATAATTTTAGGAACTTATTTACAGGCATTTCCAACTTTCCTGTGAGATTGATATCTAAGACTCCATTAGAGCCCTATATTACTTGAGTGACATGTATACTTGCATTATTAATAAATGGGATTTGTCAGTTTAAAATTTTTTAAAAGATAAAACTATTTTAATTAAAGTTACTTTGTTGAGATTAATTTGCATATTTTATATTGTGTCTGCTGTGTGTATTTAATAATATTGAAAAAGATTTGCAAAATTAACACACTAAATCCACCCACATTAGGGTGCACAAATAATCATCCAATATCGAATTTACAAAGTTAACACCCAACAGTGATGCGCTCCATAAGCTTTGTCTAATAATCACGTGGGACCTATGGGACAACTCGACACCCTGCAGTGAGAAGCTCCATGAGGGATGTGCAAAGGATAATTTTGCACCTAATTTAGCCCAAAAATGACAAACTCTATAAGGGTTGTATAACGATCATAAAAGTTCTAGGGTGCTTATTGGCTCCCGATGGTGACAAGCTCAATGAGGTTTAAGTGAACGATCGTCCTGCTCGTAATATGCATAGATAATGTCCGCCAATGAAAAGCTCCACAAGAGTTTTCTAATGATTTCTAAAGGCTTATAAGATGTATCGACACCCGATAGAGATAAGCTCCAAGAAGATTGCACAAATGATCGTCCTGCACCCAATTTAGAAAGCTAACACCCAAAAGTGAAAAGCTCCTTGAGGGGTTTCTAACAATCTTTAGAATAGTATGAGACATATTGGAACCCTACAACAATAAGTTCCATGAGTGGTGCATGTACAATTTTTCTACTCCTAATTTACAAAGTTAACACCACATAAAACAAGATTTGAGAGTGCTGTCTAACGATCGTGAGAGGCCTATGGGATGTATGAGCACTCGACAATGAAAAGCATTAATACCTAATTTACATTGATGCGTATCCATGCATTTGCCAACCAATCACGACAAGCAAGAAATTACTCATAAAATAGAACAGGTTTTGAGTACAAGAAGGAAAACTTGAGGAACTAAACCCTCCAGTTTGAAAAAAAAACAAAAAAAATCCATTTAATAGTAAATCATCTTTACAAAGATTGAGTTACAAAATTTTCATACGAGCATGTGTAAATATCAGACCAAAAGAAAGCTAAAAGTGAGATTACCCGCAATCTCTATATATTAAAAGATTGTCCATCACCCTCTGACATGCCTAAGAATATTCAAATTTTATATATAAACTTAATGCCCATATTTAATGAATTGTACTTTAAGAAAAAGCTATTTTCATCACAGGTATTCTAAGTATAGGCATTTGGAGGTTAAGGAAAGCAAATAGGAAGGGATTTAGAGGCAAAAGGCGGTTCATTGTAAAAGTTGAATTGGCGACGACGGCTGAGCACCAGAATTCACAGAAGGAGGCGCCTAAGCATGTAATTTCAATGCATAGCACCAGAAACAGTTATCCCTCTAAATACATTGAATTTGGGCGGATTTTTGAAAGGATGCCAAATGAAACTCTTGGAAATTTGGCCCTACATTACAAAATAAAGATTTTATGCCACGAATGAGGGTGGCAAAAAAGGTGTAACGGTGAGAAAGACTTAAGGAAGATTTTATTTAAGAGTTGTAAAAGGAGAGGAAAAGTGAAAGATTTCCTCTTCATTACATTTCTAAGAGAGAAATGAGTGATATTATAAGGAGAGAAAGTGATTCAAAGGACTTCAAAGGATTTTCTTGGGGAGGAGATTGAGATAAGTTGTTTTACTTTATTTTCAATTGTTAAGTAAATTTGTTTCTATATATATATATATATATATATTAAAGTTTTTTTATATCTTCCACAAGAATTTTGAGTAACTTGCTTTGTTCTTCTCTCTAGAATGAGATATAGTTATGTGAAGAATCTAAAATGTATGGAAATGTTTTAACTACTTAATTTTGATGATTTAAACTTTGAACTTCATTTACTTATTGATCTGACCAATTGATTTGTTAAATTTTGTTGTGAAAACATACGATCCAAGAGGGCTATGCCTTCTACAACTACTTAAGAATCACATTTGATTTCATGGTTGAGAATGTGGTCCATGGGGTTGAGTGCAAAAAAAAAAATGGAAATATACTTTGTTGGCTATAAAATTGGAGATTTTAGGGTGACAGACTAAAATCCTTAATTTAGTTCAGGTGTTTGGAAACTAAAGTGAGATGTTAGCCCTTAGGTGAGGGGAACATGGGAACTCTAAGACGAGAGCTTGATATCTTCCCAACCTAACTCCGGATTTAGGGACTAAACTTTGGATTAACCAATGTTAATTTTCACTCATAAAGAGGAAGAAGAATATAATTACTTCTTTCTAGCACAATACAATTTAATGACAATTTGGATACTTTACTGACTATAACCTCATTGTAAAGGGGAAAGGTACTTTATAAACTTTGAAACCTCACTTATAAAACTTAGCTAAGTTACATTAGATTTAACTTTGAAGTTTAGAGAGTAAATATAGTTCCATATCTATTTAATACAAACCTCAACCCGCTTTTTTACTTATGTTTTTTATATTTTTGAAATTGTGTCTTTGTTTTTGTATTCTAAGAATATCCACCTCCCTGTGGGATCAATACTTAAGACTCCATTAGAGCCCTTCATTACTTGTGTGATATGTATACTTGCATTTGCAACTAGTGACTATTTAAAATTGAAGATATACATTAATCCACTAGGAGTGGCAGCTTTAAAAGATTTAAAAGAGAAACTGATTATATTAAAGTGAAATTTTGTTGTGATTGTCTTTCATATTTCCTAGTCTCGCTTACACGTGCGTTAGTGAGTTGAAAAACATTACTAGCATAAAATCTGGATCAAGTTTTTGGTGTCATTGTTGGGGAGGTAACAAAAAATTAATTTCTAACTTGAAAGATATTATTAGAGCTATAAGACTTGTTTCGTCGGGTATATATATAAGTACATGAGTAAAAGTTTATTATTAGAATTTTTATTTTTTTTATGTATGTGTAGTTTAAGATCTATAGGATTAATACCTTATGATTCTAAATTAGAAAAAAAACTATAAGAAAAATTCAAAAATAAGAAAAAAACTTAATAACGTGAACAAAATGACAAACAACTTAAATAATAAATGTGTTGAATATAAACATCAACAGAGACCTCTAAGAGACTATGATAATCCTATAGTAGATGAAATACACTTGATTATGCAAACTCCTAATGTAGCTGCTAATTACTTTTAACTTAAACCTGCTATTATCCAAATATTAGAAAATAATTAATTTTGACAAACACCATCTGAAGATCCTAGTTTACATCTTGCTAGTTTTCTAGAATTGTATGCTACATTTAAATATGACGGAGTGTGAGATGATGTTGTCAGACTTAAACTTTTTCCTTTTTCAGTAAGGGATGAAGCTAAGATGTGGTAAAATCTTTAGCACCTAGATCTATCAGAACTATGGGAGATTTATCTCATAAATTTTTAGCTAAATATTTTTCACCATAAAAAACTGCTTAGCTGAGAAACGATATCACATCTTTTTGTCAGTTTGAAGGGGAATCAATATACAAATCTTGAGAATGATTTAAAGATCTCCTTAGATAGTGTCAACACCATACTTTACCTAATTGGTTAACAATTCAAGCATTTTATAATGGATTAGTGAGATCTCTTAGATCTATCATTGACATTGTTGCTAATGGCTCGTTAATGTCAAAACCATTAAATGAAGAATATACTTTAATTGAAGAGATGAAAACTCACAACTTTCAATGGCCCTCTAAAAGGGTAAATCCCATGAGAGTAGCCAGTGTTCATACTTCTAATGTAATGTAAATATTAGCTTCTCAAATTGTTTTAATATAAAAAAAATAAGATCAATTTGGAATGAATTTATCTCAAAAACCTCTTGTGATTGAGGAAAACTCATTGGGTCAAATGATAGATGCTCAGTCATATAAGACTTTGAATGTAATAATTAATCAATTGAATTACCCATATTCTAATTATTACAATCCTAGTTTGAAAAATTGTCCTAATTTAAGTTGAAATAATAATAATCATAAGGGTGTAACTCTGCAATGAGGAAACAATCAAGTGAACTCTTTCAGAAATTTAAACAATCAAGGAAATACTAAATATTGACCTTATTATCCTCTTGGTTTTAATAGCAACACATAATTTAAGGAAAAGAAATTGTTTATGGAGGAAGCACTGTTACAAATGGGTAATCAGTTACAATGTCTGGAAACTGTAATAATAAATATGAAGAATCAATAGGGACAAATTGTAACTGATGTTAGCAATAGGCCTAGAGGAACTCTTCCTAGTAATGTTAATATTAATTCAAAAGACCAAAAAAAAGAGCAAATTAAGGCAGTTTAACTAAGAAGTAGAAGAGAAGTGGAGACAAATTTAGAAAGAGATTTAAATTAAGAAAGAAGGCGTAGAGATTGAAAAACCAGAGAAATTTATTCCTCACGACTTAGAGTACTCTATTACACCAATGAAGATTAGAGTAGAAAACCACCACCTCCATTTTATCAAATATTGAGACAACAAAAGTTGAATAAATTTTTTTTTAAAATTCTTGAAAATATTTAAGAAATTAACCATAAACATTCCATTTGCTGATGCCCTGAAATAGATGTCAAGCTATGTTAAGTTTATGAAGGATATACTTATAAAAAAAGAAGTTTACAGAAAATGATATGTTGCACTTAGTGATGAGTGTGGTGTTATAATTCAGAAAAAGCTTCTTGAAAAACATAAAGATCTATGTAGCTTTGCTATTCCATGTGTTATAGGATAGAGATTTTATGGAAAAGCTTTATATGATTTGGGAGCCAGTATTAACCTTATGCTGCTATCTATTTGTAGAAAGTTAGGTTGAGGAGAGATTTCCCATACTATGATTACCCTGCATTTAGCTAATAATTTGTTCACTTATCCTAAAGGAGTTGTAGAAGTTTTATTGTAGAAGTTTCACTTATCCTAGAGATTCCCTGTGGATTTCATTGTGTTAGATATGGAAGACGAAAAAGAAATTCTAATCATTTTAGGGAGACATTTTCTTTCGTCTGGAAGAGTTGTGATAGACATATAAAAAGGTGAGTTAACCATGATAATCAATGATAAAAAAGTTACATTTAATATCACAAAATCAATGAAATGCCCAATAAAAGAAAGTGATGATGGATTCTTCAGAATGGAAATTAGTGATCATTAAGTAACAACTATTTCTCAATAATTTGAAGGGAAAATTGGAGAAGAACATTTGAAGCTTAATGATGAGGATTAAATGTAAGAAAATCAATTGAAGAAAGCAATGGGGATTTAGATTATGTTCAGGTAAGATTTGAGTTGTTTGACACTACAAAAATAACACGAATCTTATTCCTTCAATATAAAAACCTCATAAACTTGAGATGAAGATACTTCCTACACATTTAAAGTATGTTTTTTTAGGAAATTTATCTATATTACCTATTATAGTATCCTTAAAGTTAAATGAATTACAAGAACAAAAATTGCTGGAAACTTTAAGAAAATATAAAAAAGCTTTTGGATGGACATTAGTTGATATCAAAGGAATTAGTCCATCAATTTGTATGCACTATATTTTATTGGGAGAATATGTTGAACCAAAATCTGATCATCAAAGAAGATTAAATTCTATGATGAAAGAAGTAGTTAAGAAAGAAATTTTAAAATGTTTAGATGTTGGAATCATTTATCCTATTTCGGATAGTGTTTGAGTTAGTCCAGTTCATGTGTTCCTAAGGAAGGGGGTGTGACTATAGTCGTAAATGAGAAAAATGAAGTGATAAAAAAAAGACAAGTTACTGGTTAGTAGATCTATTTTGACTAAAGAAAATTAAATTCAGCCACTAGGAAAGATAACTTTCCTCTTCCTTTTCTAGACTAAATGTTTGATAGGCTAATTGGGCATGTATATTTCTGCTTTATAAATAGATATATAGGGTATCACAAAATTCAAATTGCTAAACTAAATATTTGATAGGCTAGTTGGGAACATATATTTTTTCTTTTTGGATAGATATATAGGGTATCACAAAATTCAGATTGCTCCTGAGGATCAAGAAAAGACACCATTCATAGGTCCTTATCGTACTTTTGCTTCTAGACGAATGGCCTTTGGTTTATGTAATTCACCTGTAATATTTTCAAAGATGTATGATATCTATTTTGTGTGATTTAATTAAAAAAAGGGATAAAAGCTTTCATGGACAATTTTTTAGTGTTCAAAAATTTATTTAAATCCTGCTCAAATTATTTAGAAAAAGTTTTACAATGATTTGAAGAGACAAATTTGGTATTAAATTGGGAGAAACATCAAGTTATGGTTGTAGGAGGAATTATGCTTGGGAATAAAATTTTTGAAAACGGTATGGAAGTATAGTTGACAAAAATTCAAGTTATAACTAAACTACCTCCTCCACTACAGTGAGAGGGGTTTCATGTTTTTTTGGAGAAGCTGGTTTCTACAAGTGATACATTAAAGATTTTTCAAAAATCACTAAGCCCTTATGCCAACTTTGAGAAAAAGATGCAAAATTTGATTTTAAATAAAAGTGCATTGTTGGCCTCACTTTTGGTTGAGGTATAAGAAACTTCTTTAGTAGCCTAGGTCTAGCCATAGGACTTTCCTATTGACTAGTCTTAGAAGATCCAGCACACCACACCTATTGGGGGTCCATTTGTTGACCTCACTTTTGGTTGAGGTCTCGAAATTTTTTAGCCTAGGTCTAGCCATAGGACTTTCCTACTGACTAGTCTTAGAAAACTAGAAAATGTACCAAGCCTAGGTCTACCATAGGACTTTCCTATTGACTAGTCTTAGAAAACTAGAAAAGGTACCTTCACCATTAGTAGGTCTAGCCATAGGACTTTCCTATTGACTAGTCTTAGAAAACTAGAAAAGGTGCCCCCACTATTAGAAATTCAAAACTCTTCTCTTTACTCAACTTGAAGTTCTACATATTAATCTTAACCTCTAGCATATAGTAGGTAAGATCATTATGAGAGAATTCAAGAAGAGTTCTTATAGGACTACTTGGCCTTAGGATTGACCCTGGGTGTTGGTTTGGAGTTAGGGTACACAATATCCTCACAATACCCTTGCTAAAACCAATACATAAGAACCCAAAATGGGGATTTTATTGATCCATGGTTCATTTAGAATGGATATCTATCCAATTCTATTTGAAATACTAATTTTGGGTCTTTTGCCCCAAACACTCCCAAATTACCTAACTACCCTTAAGACTTTTCTTTAACCCATAAATCCCAAAATCCCATAATGAATTCCAATAAATCCCAAATATTCTCAATTTCATTTCTTTCAACTACCACATGGCCCAATTTGGTCAATTTGGCCATCTTTAACCAAAATACCCTCAAAATTGCCAAAATTACAAAAATACCCTTGGTACCCCAAACTTTCCCAAAACCTCCAAAATCACTCCAAATGATCCTAAAACTCATTTGGACCCTTCAATTGGATTTAATTAGATCAATTTGACCATTTTGACCAAACCCCCAAATTTCCTTTAAAGCCCCAATCACCCCAAAATTACTTTAAATGTCCATCAATTTTGTCCCAATCTTCCCCAATTTCAATCCTAAACTCAAATTCACTTTACATGTGACCAATTTAAGCCAAATCCAAGCTCAATTAGTCCATGATTTGAGCCCAATTTTGATTTGGGTCAAAACTCCAATTTTGACCATATGACTTAATCTCACCCAATTGAACCCATAGCCTATTTAATTGGCCTCAATTAATATTGAAAAATCTTTAAAACAATCTTACACATCAACATCAACCATCAATTGGCCTTGATGAAGCCTCAAACCCATTTGATTTTGGC
>JXCR01136465.1:165901-185850 GCA_002079205.1 Phalaenopsis hybrid cultivar | reverse complement strand
ATATATATATATAATAATAATAATAATAATAATAATAATAATAATAATAATAATAATAATTACAAATGACAAAATAAAAGCTAACTCACTATACATATCCACTTAATTTCTATGCGCTTGTACATGCACTCCATGAGGTCCATCTAGTCTATAACTGTTTTTCTGTAATAATATTAACAACTAAGGTTTGGGTTAAAATTACTCTCCGACTAATTGTTTCTGAGTTACAATAAGCTTCATTGTAAATTTTTTTTTGTAAAACTATCGTAACAGTAAAAGAGAGCAGTAAAAAAAAAACATTTTCATTTTCTTTCATTTATTTAAGTTGCACTATTCATAATATGGAGTCACTCTTTAAACCCAAACATTAAAAAAATGTATACATTTAGCCATTTCCAATGCACCATAAATGCATATAATCATTTTTAGTTTCATTTCCATTTCGTGCACTAGTACATTGCATTTCCCTGTCAGTACCATCCAATGATGACTCCATATGCATGCATAAATCATATTTTTTTTATTTTTCATGCATTTAACTTTTAAAAGAAAACACACACTTCTGCATTTAAAATTAAAGCAGAAAAATAATAAATAAACAAAACTATTGTAAAATAAAACATATTTACTTACTTTTACAGTATATGAAGTTTGCTGCTCCTTTCCTTGCTTAGTTTAGGCTTTCAGGTGCACCTATAATAGTAATTTAAATCAAATTTGCTTTTTGTTTAGGGCTAACCTTCTCTCCTATTATAGATTTTCTGTGTTTATTTCATAAATCCTTTATTTCATTAGCTATTATTTACTTATATAACATATATTCATATATATATGTATTATCTAACATATATACATATATATCTAGGAATATCCAATTTGAATTTTATATTAAAGCCTCTAACAATTTTTCTTTTTTCATATCTACTTAATATCAACTTAGTTATACCGAGTTTTATATTTAAGATTTTTAATTTTCTTTTTAACATGACTTATTAAGAAAATAATAATTCATTATTGAAATCGAGTTTTATACGAGAAGCTGTCCTCTCATCTTTCTGCCTTAGCTTCCTCGTCGAAACCCTAAAATTATAAGAATTAACATTAGGATATTATGAGAATTAATCTATTAATTAGGTTTGCATTTCATAATTTAGTTAAATCAATTTCAATTAATAACTTAAAATAATTTAGTATTTATCTTTTTAAATTTAATATCTTCGAACCGAGCAGGCTACACGTAGAAGGATGTCGTGTGAGCCTTCCTTCCTCTCCAACCTCTCAGGTCAAGCTTCAAACCAACCGCTTGAGCCCTCTTTCTCCTCCTTCCTCTGTGAGCTACACAACACGCAGAAACAACCTCCTCCTTCCTCTATGAGCCGCATGATAGAGCTTCAGTCTCCTTCCTCTGTGACCTGCACCACAGGGCACCGAAAGCTACANCCTCTTCCTCCTCCTTCCTCTGTGAGCTACACAACACGCAGAAACAACCTCCTCCTTCCTCTATGAGCCGCACGATAGAGCTTCAGTCTCCTTCCTCTGTGACCTGCACCACAGGGCACTGAAAGCTGCGATTTGAGCTCTCTCTTCTTCTTTTTCACTCGCGTAAGCTGTTCAAGCCTTCCAAGTACTCAAGCAAACTTCCCTTTCTCCTTCCATCTTTCCTTTGCTGCTCGCGACACTTGATAGAGCTGCTCGAGTTCTCTACCCTTCGGTTCGATTATGAGCAGTGGAAGGAAATGACCTGGTAAGCAGCTTGCCTTCTCCTCTTTTTCTTCTTCCTCTACTATTTCTCTTTCTTCCTCTTCCTTGATTTTTCTTCTTCACACAGCAAGTTCTTCTCACTCTTCACTCTCACTCTCACTCTCATTCTCTCGCTCTCATTCTCTCGCTCTCACCTTCTGGTTTCTTCTCTTCATTGATTTAAACAAGGGTAAGTACTAAACATGTCCCTTAGAACAGCCGTTTGGTTCCAAGGAAACGATGCTCCCTTTCAATATCTCACATTATTTATTTATTTATTATTATTAATTGAGTGGTTATTGGACAAATGTGCTTACTCAACGCTAACTGATATTTTCACATCGGCACAGCAATTAGTGATATAGATACCTTAGTGGTCTGGGTGGCAGAAAAAACATCTACTTGAATATGTACGTTATCGTCCCTTGCCTGAATCATAAGTGGGCAAACTCCTCTTTTATGCACGTACAAATATCCTCATGTACAATTTTTTCATTTCATTCTTTATAACATACATTACTTTTATATGAAAAAACTTATATTTATCCATTAAAAAATAATGCAACTCTACTAGATTGTAAGGTCATACGATAATCTAATAAATAAAATTTTACTAAATTTCTAAAGCTTAAGTAGTCATCTGACACACATAACCGGTCATGCAATAAACTAACATATACATCTTTACTAGAATGTAATGAAGGGTCAGGCAATAATCTGATATCTTCCTAAACTAAATTATTATGCAATTATTAGAACAATAATATTTAGCATTCATATCTCATAACCACCGATATGAAAAATCATATGTTATTTAATTTCATTGATATAGTATGTCATAGTGAAAAACTGTAAGCAAAATATATTTAAAATTAAAAAAATATTATTATAACTTAAAAACATAATTACTCACTTTGATTCCAAATGATCCCTTGTTCTTGACTTCTGTCGCCGCCTTCACATTGGCACTATAAAGNCTCGCGACACTCGATAGAGCCGCTCGAGTTCTCTACCCTTCGGTTCGATTATGAGCAGTGGAAGGAAATGACTTGGTAAGCCGCTTGCCTTCTCCTCTTCTTATTCTTCCTCTACTATTTCTCTTTCTTCATCTTCCTTGATTTTTCTTCTTCACACAGTAAGTTCTTCTCACTCTTCACTCTCACTCTCACTCTCGCTCTCATTCTCTCGCTCTCATTCTCTCGCTCTCACCTTCTGGTTTCTTCTCTTCATTGATTTAAACAAGGGTAAGTACTAAACATGTCCCTTAGAACAGCCGTTTGGTTCCAAGGAAACGATGCTCCCTTTCAATATCTCACATTATTTATTTATTTATTATTATTAATTGAGTGGTTATTGGACAAATGTGCCTACTCAACGCTAGCTGATATTTTCACATCGGCACAACGATTAGTGATATAGATACCTTAGTGGTTTGGGTGGCAGAAAAAACATATACTTGAATATGTACGTTATTGTCCCTTGTCTGTACCATAAGTGGCCAAACTCCTCTTTTATGCACATACAAATATCCTCATATACAATTTTTTCATTTCATTTTTTATAACATACAGTACTTTTATATGAAAAAACTTATATTTATCCATTAAAAAATAATGCAACTCTACTAGATTATAGGGTCATACGATAATCTAATAAATAAAATTTTACTAAATTTCTAAAGGTTAAGTAGTCATCTGACGCACATAACCGGTCATGCAATAAACTAACATATACATCTTTACTAGAATGTAATGAAGGGTCAGGCAATAATCTGATATCTTCCTAAACTAAATTATTATGCAATTATTAAAACAATAATATTTAGCATTCATATCTCATAACCACCGATATGAAAAATCACATGTTATTTAATTTCATTGATTTAGTATGTCATAGTGAAAAACTGTAAGCAAAATATATTTAAAATTTAAAAATATTATTATAAATTAAAAACATAATTACTCACTTTGATTCCAAATGATTCCTTGTTCTTGACTTCTGTCGCCGCCTTCACATTGGCACTATAAATATAATTGCATATAATAAATTTATCTCATATTACTTAATTATATTTTAGTTAGTTATGGTTAAATTTCCTTATTTTAATTGTAAATTTAAATCCTTAAATTAATACTATTATTAAATAACACATATTTAAACAAATTATTTTTGAAAGTTAAACTCTAACCTTCATCGCTTCAAAACTCATATATCAACAATCTGAAATTTTCTCCNTTTAAATCATTAAATTAATACTATTATTAAATAACACATATTTAAACAAATTATTTTTGAAAGTTAAACTCTTAACCTTCACTGCTTCAAAACTCATATATCAACAATCTGAAATTTTCTCCATCTTAATTTTCCAAATTTAATTAATATGAATCTAATTTAATACTTAACTATTATATTAATATAACTAAATCTTAAATAATAAATAAATAAATTAATTAAAATTCACCTTAAATGTCACAGCTGCCCCTCCCCTTCTCATGCACGAAACAAGTCATCTCCCAACAACTGCATGCAACTCACTCCACGTCTCCTTTTTTGCTCAAACTTGCGAACAAAAATCGCTCCCCTATCCTTCGCTCAATGTTTGAACCTGGATTCTCCCCTTTTCTTCTTCTTCTCCTTAATCATGCATGAGGCTCACTCCTCCACTTCTACTCGAACCCGCACTAGAAAGCTAGATGAAGCTCTTCCCTTTATCCTTCCTCGACTGGGGCACATGATCCCCTCGCACACAGAGCCCTTCAATAGGTTTCCTCTTCTTGCAAGTGAAGCCGCTCCTTTCGGCTAGGTTGGTCTTCACCCACTTGAAAATCGTCCAGGCGGCTTCATCACCCTTGCTGCTATTTCGTCACCTTCGCTTGGTCGACGACATCTCTTTCCTCGACTTCGTTCCTCACAAACAAGTCTCTCTTTCTTCCTCTTCAATGTCATTGCTTCTCCTTCTCTCGCTCTTTGTTTTGTCCTGTTCAATTCGAAAGAGATGTTCAACTCTTAAGAAGAGGGAATTCTCTTGGATGCTTCTTTTTGAAAGAACCCAAACAAAATTTTATTATATATATATTAAACATTGTTATTACAATCTCATCTCTTTAGAAAATTTTCTTTCTCGAAAATCATGAAGTGCACACCAACTAATTATTATTTAGATGAAACATAAAGTGATAAGAATAGTTTGTTTCTTGTTAAGTAATGACTAAAGCATATGTGATAAATCCAACATCTGAATTAATGTTATTCAAGTAAACAATCCTCAAATATCTTAATCATAACAACATAATTGACAAAACACTCAACTTCTAAAATGAAAGTAGATAATGATACTCAACAAAAGATATTAATATGACACCCCAAAGACAAGTCATCCATCAAACTCTACTAGCATTAACATCAGTGGCAACAGATTCAGGGTCCCGTTGAGTTAAAGAATAAACTATTGGTCGAATGTTTTGCCTTGTTGCTCCTTACAGGTCACAATACCAGTTTTTGTCATCCTCTGTTGACTGCTTTTAAAAGTGGACCCCTTCTAAAAGTTCCTCTTTACTGAATCCTTTATTGAGGTAGCATTTGATGTGGATCTCTAGGTAGAATTAGGACAATTCCTGATATGATGTCCAGATTGTCTACATAAATAACACACCTTCAAAACAAATTGACATTCATTACGACGTTGTTTTCTACACTTAACACGTCTCTATATTGTAACCGTCAGTTTGACTAATAACTCCATCAGTGCATGACTTTATGTTCATCCCATTAGACTCTCCAGAATGAAATATTGGTACCACTTTTTCAAAACTCTTTCTCTTGTGTATCTCGCACTTTTTCAAAACTCTTTCTCTTGTGTATCTCCTTACGCTTATCAGTAGCATTGAATAATCTTCAATCCCTAGTGACATTAGTGGTTACCTGATTGATTTTTTCTCCTCTGCAGTATGAATGAGCTGTGTTGCACACGTCACAACATAATAAATTCTGCTTCATGTTGCATGATTGATCGATCTTCTTGCACTAACCAAATAAATTTATCATGTACTTGTCTTCTGATTGATAATGGTATAAACAAATTTCTGAAGATTCTCACAAACTCGTCTAATTATACCAAAGGGCTATGTCGACCACCAAATTTCTTCTGTAACTAACCTTGACACCATCTCTCAGCTCTCCCCTCAAAAGCAAATGTGACAACTCTTCTCTCCGGTGGACATGTCATATTATCTATAATTTTCTTCACCCTCATTAGCTAGTTTTTAGCTTCCACTTGCCCTCCCACTCTAGAAATAAAGTCATTTTCATAGCTTGAAAGAACTTCAAAAACCTACCCATTGGTGCTCTTTCGCTGTTACTAGCTTGAGATTGAAAAGTTTTAATCAACTGAGCCACAATATTTATCATATCGTGAAATGCATCAGCACTGACCGTGACATTCTCGGGTATATCATTTCAACACTATCATCTTGACATCGTCCTCCTAACGAACCTTAATTTTGAAATAACTACAAAATGATTTAATTAAACTCCATTAAAATTTTAATTTCTAGTATTTATAACTTAATTCGATCATACTATTAACTCTTTCATTAAAATTCTTGTTGGTTAATCTAATCTTTTTCTCTGGTATCACTTTTACCATGACATGCCCAGAACTTGGAGCTAACCAATACGAGAATAAACTATCGTGTTGAAATTTAGAATAATGTGGAATACTTTATTATTTCATTGATATGAAAAAGAGTATAAATAATACTTAAAAGAATCCTATAATAGGAAAAATAATAAAAATAAAAATGATATGAAAGGAAAGATATATCACCTGATATCTCTAATAATTAATTCATATTAATTATTAAGAGATATAAGAAATAACATAAAATAGGAAAACAAATAATTCATAATCCAAGGAAATAAATATAAAATAGGAAAGGAAATAACTATTTATGTTAATGAAATAATTCATTCCTTATAACTTCTTGTAAGAATAAATTATTTCTTATTATAATTCCTAACGCTCACTCTCAAATTTTTAATGTATGTTAATAATTCATAACTTGCTGAGTAGTGACGAAAAAATGGTCGTTTAGATTATAAAATTTGCTAGATTCAGACTTGACTGAATTTTGAGTTTTGTCTACCATATGTTTTGGTGTAGAAGAGAGATTCAGACTTGGCTGAATTTACTGAATTCATGCTTGACTGAATTTTGAGTTTTGTCCGTTATATGTTTTGGTGTAGAAGAGAGATTCAGGTTTGGCTGAATTTGCTGGATTTAGGCTTGACTGAATTTTGAGTTTTATAGGGAAATAGACAACCTACAGAAAAACTGACTTTTAGTTGACCGCGGTTGTTGTTGCCTGCAGAAAAAAAAAACATGTAAATCACACCAAGTAAATTTTGCTGACAAAGAAAGCAAAAGAAGAAAGAGCAGCTGAAAACAGAGCTCGTTCCGACACTTGGGCCAGAGAAGAAAAAAATACTACAGGAGAAATGACTGACTGGAAATGCAGTTTTTCGTGATGCTTGGGCATGGAAGAAAAAAATACTGCACGAGAAAGAGCCGGCTAGAAACATAGCTCCCCTGACGCTTTGGCAGAGAAGAAAAAAGAAATACTACAGGAGGGAGGGTCGGCGATGGATTTTGCCGGCATTGTTCGATCCATGGTAGTGATATCTCTGGCGAGATGGTGATGTGGCGGGTGGTGACATCGCTGGTGTCGCCCTGGTTGGAGTTCTATTGCTGGTGTCGACATAGGATGATACAACGCAGTAAGTTTTTGGACGGTTTGTGGTGATGTCTGGCTAAACTCTAAAACATCTTTGCTATTATGGTTTCTTGGGAGTCGTGTACAAAAGTGAAGTAAGATCCCCTGACTTTCTGAAAGTCCTCGGAGACGGAGAATCCTCCAAAACATCAACCCATGCATTTCTAAGCAATGGCGGTGACAACAAGCTTCTAGTCGGATCCGAAAAGTTAGGAGTGCGATGCAGATGGTTCCTCCCCATCATCTGCTGCAGTATCCTGACTGAAGGAGTCTTTGATAGCAATTTAGTCTGCAAGGCATTAGCCACATTGGTAGGTGGAGATGGATTAGGAGATGCCGAGAACGAAGGCGAGAGCCGATACTCCTCAAATCTGAAGCTACCCTTCCTATGACCAGATCTGTATCCATTAAATCTCTTTGTGGAGCACGATTAATGGGTGAAATTGATAACTCGGGTGAAAAGCTACGGTGCGGAGGGGGGCTAACATAGCCCTTGTGAAGGCTACGACTCGATCTATATGATTCGTCATATCGATACTTTTGGCAATTGTTACCGTAAGTTTGTCGTGCAAAATTCAGATTTTCGCATGACGTATTCTGTCATATCCAATCACCTTCCCTTGGTGGCGAATTTGGATCATTTATGTGGACGAACTCTCCTCCATACGAGGACAATAATTATATGTGTGGTTGAATCGATCCCTCTCGTGTATGGTCTGCCACCCCTCACAAAAGTAAGGGGTGAGAAGTCGCGAAATCTGCTACCTCCTCCTCTCCCTCGCATTCCACGACCTGAACGTGGTCTGCGAGGGTGGCTAAAATCTGGTTCAAAATAAACATCATCCACTCATGATCAGCGCGGCGATGAAATAGAACCTGGATGTTGTATGTGCCTGGGATCATTCTGAAACCTTTGAGACCGTGGATGGAATGTCAGAGGCGACCCGCGCTGTCGAAGACCAATTGCAAAACCACGACACTATAGACCAGGTTGGGGTGCACGGTGGCGTAGTCGGTCAAGAGAACTTCGGCGATGCAGCGGCTAGTAGCCATCACGACGTCGTCTGTACGACTGAGAATCATGGGGATGAACATCTTGCGGAGAATTAAGTCGGTGCTGATGCAGCGGGGAACCGCGATGACGATCATCGGTGTCTTATCCGATGTCAAGATCGCTCCCTTCGCCATTACTGGCTGGAGGCTTGACGACCATGCTGCTGAGGTTGACGCCAATGCGCCGACCCAGAGATGACGATAAGGATAGTGCCTCTAGTTCAGACTCCGAAGCAGCATCGAGATCGAACTCACGTGAGCGCATCTTTGTGATTCTTGCCATGACTTATGTAACCTAACGAGGCGGCGGGGAATTAGGGATTTGGAAAAGAAAAAATCGTCGTTTCAAATATCAAGATGAGTGTCCCGCCCTTTTTGCACAAAGGATGACAGGAAGGTAGTTAGACAATTCTCAAAGGAGGATCGGTGGCTAGTGTACGAAATCTTGTTTTGATACAATGTTGAAATTTAGAATAATGCGAAATACTTCATTATTTCATTGATATGAACGAGGGTATAAATAACCCTTACAAGAATCCTATAATAGGAAAAATAATAAAAATGAAATGATATGAAAGGAATGATATATCACCTGATTTCTCCAATAATTAATTTATATTAATTATTAGGAGATATATGAAATAACATAAAATATGAAAACAAATAATTCTTAATCCAAGAAAATAAATATAAAATAAGAAAGAAAATATCTTCTTATATTTAAAAAATAATTTATTTCTCACAACTTCTTATAGTAATAAATTATTTCCTATTATAATTTTTAACAGATGTGATGGCGGAATTAAGTTTTATATATTTCTAAATCTGTCACTAATAATTTAATTTAAAAATTAATTGAAAAAAATTTAATTAATAAATATAAGTTAACTTTCTCGTTGCTGCTCACACATTTTGTACACATCAGCTCCTCTAGTATTCATCTTATTAAAAATTTTAAACCTAAAAATTATTAAAACTATACATCGAGTTATCTAAATATAACCAAGGAACAGTCACACTTTTAAACTATAGTAAGTCAAGAAAAAAGAAAATAATATTCATGACATCCCTTCATTTTACCATAAAAATATCATAATAATTTAATATATGTGTCCATAACATTTATTTAATGGAATAAACCTATACTTTGATATGCATTAACTTTAAGTTTATTCTTTAATGTTTAATCTTTAATTTTACTTTTATTTTATATATTTAACTTTCAATATATCTTAGGAGCAACTTCAAAATATAACCTAACACACTGCTGACCGATATTATCTCATTGACACAACAGTTTGTGATCTAAATTGTACAATTGTCTGAGGTGGAAATATGTCTACTATATTCCCCTTCAACGAAATATTTATCGATATAAATATTTCAGTTGTCTTCGGTGGTAGAAAAATATCCACGCGAGTGGGCACATTGTTGTTTCCTGCCTGTACGATTAAATGGTGAACTCTTCTTTTATGCACATGCAAGCTTCCATGTATGCAATATTTTCATTTTTTTCTTTATGACATACAGTATTTTCTTACGGGACAACTTATATTCATATACTAAAATATAATGCAAGTCTACTAGAATGTAGTGCCATACGATAATCTAATGAATTTACCTTTTCTGAAATTCTAAATGTCAAATAATAATGACATATACATCTAATCATGCAATAAGCTAACATATATATCTATATTATAAGATAAATGTCAAATAATAAACCGATATCTTCATAAACTAAATTATCATTCAACTATTAATATAATAATATTTAGAATGTAAACTTCATGTGTAATGATATGAAGAATCATATATTATTTAATTTCATTGATGTACGATATAATAGTGAAATGCTTACAATACTGTTAGCAGGAATACNACGGGACAACTTATATTCATATACTAAAATATAATGCAAGTCTACTAGAATGTAGTGCCATACGATAATCTATTGAATGTACCTTTTCTGAAATTCTAAATGTCAAATAATAATGATATATACATCTAATGATGCAATAAGCTAACATATATATCTATATTATAAGATAAATGTCAAATAATAATCCGATATCTTCGTAAACTAAATTATCATTCAACTATTAATATAATAATATTTAGCATGTAAACTTCATGTGTAATGATATGAAGAATCATATATTATTTAATTTCATTGATGTACGACATAATAGTGAAATGCTTACAATACTGTAAGCAGGAATATATTTAAAAATAAGAAATATTATTATAACTTGAAATCATAATTACTTACTTTGATTTTAAATGTTTTTCTTGTTCTCGACTTCTGTGGACTTATTCAAGTTAGTACTTATAATATAGAATATTATATTTAATAAATTAATTTCTCATTATTTAATNCTTACTTTGATTTTAAATGTTTTTCTTGTTCTCGACTTCTGTGGACTTATTCAAGTTAGTACTTATAATATAAAATATTATATTTAATAAATTAATTTCTCATTATTTAATAACATTTTAGTTAATTATAGTCTAATTTCCTAATTTTTAATTATGATTTTAAATCCTTAAATTAATACTATTATTATATAATAATAATTTAAACAAATTATTTTTGAAAGTTAAACTCTAATCTTCACTCCTTCAAAACTCCTCTGCAATTTGTATTTTCTAATATTAATGATAATGAATCTAATTTTATACTTAATTGTTATATTAATATAACTAAATATTAAAACATTAAATAAATAAATTAATTAAAATTTACCTTCTAACCACAGTGCGAGCCATCTCACTGCACCCACACGCAACTCATTGAGGGTCTGTTTGGGGCAGTTGCAGCTTATCCAGCTTCTGCTGATAAACAACTTATCTAGCTTCTGCTGATAANATGATTTTAAATCCTTAAATTAATACTATTATTATATAATAATAATTTAAACAAATTATTTTTGAAAGTTAAGCTCTAACCTTCAGTCCTTCAAAACTCCTCTGAAATTTTTATTTTCTAATATTAATGATAATGAATCTAATTTAATACTTAATTGTTATATTAATATAACTAAATATTAAAACATTAAATAAATTAATTAATTAGAATTTACCTTTTAACGCACAGTGCGAGCCATCTCACTGCACCCACACGCTGTTCATTGAGGGTCTGTTTAGGGCAGCTGCAGCTTATCCAGCTTCTGCTAATAAGCAGCTTATCCAGCTTCTGCTGATAAACAACTTATCCTGATAATCTGCTGATGAGCAGCTGATCCGGATAAGTTGTCTGGCTGTTTGGTTGGCGCTTATGGAAATTAACTGATTCTGGAAAATTGACCATTCTGCCCCTGTTCTGAATAATCAGTTTAGCTGTTTGGTTAGTGCGTTTTGTAAACAACTTATTTGGAAAATTTTTTTAATTAAATGAATAATCTGTACAGCAAAATTTGTTATTTTCTCAACAAAAATAAAGTTCATTGTTCAGACAAGAAAATATCTCATTGGCCATCTTTCTCATAGTGCCATAAATCCCCATATAATATAACATTCCAAGAGTTTTTGCAAATAGCTAATGAAATAATAGCAAGGATGATTCATACAACGCAATTCTTATTAAATCACCATTAACTGTAAATGTACAAACAACTTAAGAAGTAAATTAAAATACTTATCAACAAAATTGATAGCAAATGAAATTGGTATTTTTCTGAATATCATTGATTTCCCTCCTGTAACTTACATTTCTAAATAGCAAATAGATTATTGATGGAAGGCAAAAAAAAAAAACAAATTTACATAAGATTTGATGTGAAGATAATGCATCAAATACCAAACTAAGAGTTCCACCTCATGACCAAAAACTCATAGAACAAGGAATATCAAATTTGAACAGGCACNAACAACTTATCCTGATAATCTGCTGATGAGCAGCTGATCCGGATAAGCTGTCTGGCTGTTTGGTTGGCGCTTGTGGAAAACAGCTGATTCTGGAAAATTGACCATTCTGCCCCTGTTATGAATAAGCAGTTTAACTGTTTGGTTAGTGCGTTTTGTAAACAACTTATTTGGAAATTTTTTTAAGTAAATGAATAATCTGTGCAGCAGAATTTGTTATTTTCTCAACAAAAGTAAAGATCACTGTTCAGACAAGAAAATATCTCATTGGCCATCTTTCTCATAGTGCCATAAATCCCCATATAATATAACATTCCAAGAGGTTTTGCAAACGGCTAATGAAATAATAGCAAGGATGATTTATACAACGCAATTCTTATAAAATCACCATTAACTGTAAATGTACAGATAGCTTAAGAAGTAAATTAAAATACTTATCAACAAAATTGATAGCAAATGGAATTGGTATTTTTCTGAATATCATTGATTTCCCTGCTGTAACTTACATTTCTAAATAGCAAATAGAATATTGATGGAAGGCAAAAAAAAAAAACAAATTTTTATAAGATTTGATGTGAAGATAATGCATCGAAATACCAAACTGAGAGTTTCACCTCATGACCAAATACTCATAGAACAAGGAATATCAAATTTGAAGAGGCACTGCATAATACTCCACAAACTTCCATTTAATCATAAATAAATGATTTTTATGCAGGACCTTATCAAAATAGGGACTACCTAGCATGCACTTAGGGGCTGCAATATACATTGCAATGTAATGTGATATCTAAGGTAGATTTATGTACATACCACTTAATTCCTATGTATTTACATATCTAACATCTAAACTTCAATTTTTAAATACATGCTAACTTACCCATGCATTTGAAGTATATTTCACTTTTTAGAAGCTAAAATAGTGATATTTTTTATGTGATAGAAAAGTTGGGGGTACAAATGTAAAAAAATAAAGTTTAGTTAGATATGTAAAGATATAGGAATTGGATGGTATCTAAATCAGTAATAGACATCTTTAGATCTCAACTACATTCTCTAAAGCCTGATAATATAATGTTGAAGATAATAATACCGAACCAAGAAATACATATAATCTAGCAGTTAATTTCATCTTAAAATACCAAAATACACAGGTAAATGCCTTGAAAGTTATTGTAAAAATTTTGAATTTGAGCCTCATTTAAAAATAGGTAGATTTACATGCATAAGGCTTAATTCCTATGTATTTACATACCTTACGCCACCTTTACATGTATTTTACCTTTTTTTAAAGTTAAAATATTGTTTTTTTGATGTGATATGAAAGATTTGGGTGGTATAAATGTAAAAAGGTCAAGTTTAGTAGTCAGATATATAAATAGATAGGAATTGGGTGGTATGTATGTAAATTCCCCTTAATATTGCATTGAGATCTATTAACACTGGGATGTTAATAAAACATACTGAATCAAACAGCCTATAAACTGAACATGGAGAAAACACCCTACAATTACATGGAAGAAAGTGAAAGAAGAATGCAAAACCTCTATATTCTATAAATCGCTGCCATAAGTAGATAGAATAATGGCTCGGAATAATTCAGATAATAATCTAATAAAATAATCAAATGAAATGCAAGATAAACCACAGATTAGTTCAAAAAACACAGGAACTCACTAATATCCATCTCTAAGACCTCCAAACTTCTCCTGCCCTGCAGTATCCCAGCAGTAGAATCTGATCTTCCTGCAGTTGGTGTAGAAATCTAGAGGATGCACCTCAACGCCAATGATAGCTGCAAGATCCCCACAAACACACAACAGAATAAAAACAAATCAGATTGCTGAAGCTTTAAAAATAAATATATATGTAATCCAAGAATTGGATTCCTAAGTTCGTATTTCTTCTCGAACTCCCCCGTCAAATGCCTCTTCACAAAGGTAGTCTTCCCTGTAAAAGATCCAACAAAAAGCCGAATAAATCGAGAAAAGCTCATACATCTGGAAGAAGAAGCATTTCTGCACTAGATCTTCGACGGAGAGGAGTAGTGTGAGCCGTTTCCTACCCCTCGTGCGGCATGTAGGTTTCGACCGAGAGCTTGGGGAGGAAGAAGAAGTTACGGGAGAGTGAAGGGATCCACCGAACCCGACTAAGGAAATAGGGCAACACGAGAGGAGTGCGAGAGGACAGGTGGGTAAAAGGGGCGTTTGAAACGCTGATCGAGTGTTTTTGGGCAGAGCCGGGAGGAAGGGGAAGGCGAACAGGGGGCAACAACGTTAAATGCTGAAGGAAACGCCGGATCGCAGGGCGCCTCCTGCGATCTGCGTGCAATAGAAATTAGGAAATGCGGTTTTTAAAACTCCCCATAAACGTGAGAAACAAACAGTGAGGCGGCGTTTTCAAAACGCCGCCACACTTATAAGCTGCCCCTCCCCAGTGCGTCGAAACGGAAGCCTTGAAACAGGTTTCTTCCCTTTTCATTTTTTTTTTCTTCTTCTTCTTCTCCTTAATGGCGCACGAGGCTTGCTCCTCCACTTCTGCTCGAACTTGCGCCGGAAAGCTCGATGAAGTATTTCCCCTTCCCTTTCTTCCTCGGCTAGGGCACAAGGTTCCGTCGAACGCAAAGCCCTTCGACAAGCTTCCTCTTCCTGCAAGCGAAGCCGCTCTCTCCTTTGGCTAGAGTTGGCCTTCAACCACTTGCAAAACCGTCGAGGCTGCTTCGTCACTTTCTTCTTGTCGATGACGTTTTCTTCCCCGGCTTCATTTGTCACAGGCAAGTCTTCCCCTTTCTTCCTCTTCTTCTTCTTCTTCTTCTGTCATTGCTTATTTTTCTTCTTCTCCTTCTCTTCGAAATGACCCAAGCTATATATATGTAAATGCTCCTACCCGCCTGCCTTGCCTGCCCCACCCCGTGCATTTAGCATGTAGGTGTTAGGCATGCAAATACATAAGAATCGGCTGGTATGTATGTAAATGTCCCTAAAAAACACTTCCACACCTTGCCTTCCATGCCTTGCTTTCCACGGTTCAAGCCATAACATCTGTCATTTATATATTAGACCTGCTATTTAAAAGCAAAAGTAAAGCTCATGCCTTTGAACGTTACGGAAGCTTTGAGTTGGAAGGGAGGTGATATTACTATGTTATATTATCAATATAGTTGTAAGAAATAATTAGTTTTTTAAGTTTATTAATAATTTAATTTATTAAACTCTTTTAATTTGATTACATCTTAATAATCAAATATAAAAAAAATTATGACAGCTTGGAGGTTTGATTACGTCTTAATAATCACATATAAAAATTTAATGCGAGCTTGAGGCAAGGCTCAGTTCGATAGAAAAGTTAAACAAGTGGAGTTCACTCAATCAGACTCAAATTCGAGTTGAACATGAGCTTATTTGAACAAATCTAATTTGAATCAATCTATTTTTCGAACATGAAAAACATATGCACAAGTCATTTCGAACACAAGTTTATTTTGAACAAAAAATTTTTTTGAAACAGTCAAACAGGAATAAGTTCTGAGCTCACTCAAGCTCGGCTAGTTTACACCCCTGATGTCATAGCTAATATGTCAGAACACTTTTAATTTGTGATAAATTTACCATGCAATATAATTTAAAAGAAAATGTATATAAATGGAAATTGTTGCATTATAATGCTAAATCATCCATGTGCATGCATACCATTTTATAAATTGAAAAGTAACTCATTAGACATTTATTATTATGTCTTTTATATATGGTTGTTTGTGATAGCCTGGAGAGGAGGAAGGCTTTCCAGCAGCTAGTGAAGTTAAATAGCCCAAAAAGAATTGTCACTCTATCTACTTGTACCACAATATCTCACTATAGACATTTACATCCATCCAACACACGAGCATATATTACACAAATACTATGCAACGACCAAGATATAATCATATAATGACTAGGATTATATAATCAATATTAGTAATGTCTGTTGCATATTGAAAAAAGGTCTTTGGTTTGATAGATATGATTTCACCCATACCAATCAAGCAATGAACATGAATAAATCAAAAATCTATGCAATAAGTAATATGATAAAATTAATTGTACATCTTATCAATATGAATATATGAAGTACTATGAACAAATAAATACATTTTATAATAATTATTAAGAAATAAATAAGCCTATAACAAGCGATAAGAAAAACTCCCCTAATAGGCAATGATATTATTTCTCTCTTACCGAATAACGAGTTGCCTACTTGACAGAGCCAATATGCAGTTTGAAGTTGTGATTATTACTTTGATCTTACTCCAACACATGGTGCTTCAAGATATCTATATTTTAAAAAATTTTAGATCTAATAACTATTCATTAAAATGCAAAAAGTTAAGCATAGGAGGCCACAAACGAAGTTAAACAATAATTTTAGTCTTTGGATATTACTTAAATCAATGATTTTTCATAGAATTGATTCACAATTTCACTTTCTAAAAAAATACAATTAAATCATTATATATCTATAGTTAATATTAATAGAAGGCATTGAATAAGAAATAAATAGGACACCTACTAAAGATTTAGAAGAATTCTCTTCTACAATATGGTAGAGTTCAGTTTTATTAATCTAGAATCAATAGCTTTTTTTTCATCATTTTATGAGAACACCCAATCTAAAATTAAGAACAACTCAAATCTATATATAGTTTATCAGAGTTAATCTGATATATCACGAAATTAAATTTAAACATGCAGTCATACAACAAGTTATAAACTCCTAATTAGGCATGGATTACATTCCACCTAATTTCATCCAAATTTGGTAAACCTGTCTTGGAACACATACATGATATTTTCATTCAAATGGAATCTACAGTTCATTAGTCAAATCAAAAGATAAAATTAAACAAGACTTTCATTCACCCAAATTTTAGGTTTCTCATGATGATTAACTAATCATCCAACCAAAATTTTTATGATCAATTCCCATCTCAATCCATCTTGTAGTTGAAGTAAAGGTATTTTTTCTTCAAAGCTATGGTTACATGCAATTAAGGAGATGAATTAGGTTCGGCCTTGCTAACTCATTCTTTAATCTCAATTAGGTTCCTTTATGGCATGCTATTAAAGTGTCAATTTAAGGAGATTAGGTTAATCTCACGGTCAATTGAGCAATTGAAAGAAATAATACAATATTTGAATCCTTCCTCTAGGTTTTTGTTGTCTTCTGAAGTATTGTTAGCCTTATGAAGTGTGATGGGAGCTATGAGTAGTGCCAACCATATATATATATATATTATAGGTTGGAGACTTGAGCTGGATACTTTTTTTGATATGAAATTTTAGTTTAAATACACTTATAAGAATCCTAAACTTAAGAAAAAAAATAACACCCCATATCTCCTAAATTTAGGAAAGATTCTTAGATGTAGGGAAGAAATAACACCCATATCTCCAAGATTACAAAAATCAAATCAAATAAACTAAAAACATATACTCTTATAACTAGCCGAAAATAAAACAAAATTCATAAATAGGAAATAACAAGAAATCAATAAAATCCNTATCTCCAAGATTACAAAAATCAAATCAAATAAACTAAAAACATATACTCTTATAACTAGCCGAAAATAAAAGAAAATTCATAAATAGGAAATAACAAGAAATCAATAAAATCTTAATATAACTTCTATCACTCTCCCTCAAGTTAAAGTATAGATGTCAATCATATTCAAATTGGACTTGAAATCATCAAATAACAGGCAAGGAAAATCTTTGTGAGAATATCAGCGAGTTGATTAGTAGATGGGATAAACAGAGCACAAATCTCTCCAAAATTGAGTTTCTTCTTGATAAAGCAACGGTTAATCACCAGATGTTTGGCATAATCATGTTTGGACTGGATTATGAGCAATGCTAATGATGACTTTATTATAACAAAAGGCCGCAAATGAATGGTGACCGATATATGTAACTAGTGGAGCATGATGCATAATTAGAGGGCTTCACACGCACACCCAAAGATAGAGCTAAACTTGGCTTAAGCGTTACTATGGGTATGAGTGTAAACGAACCAAAGCTCACTTGTGTTTGACTCATTAAAAAATATCATTGTTTGTGTTTTACCGTTTATATTTCAAAAAAAAAAGTGTGTGTTCGACTCATTTGCTTAATGAGCTGAACACAAGCTGTTCACGAATATAGAGACATTTTGACAACCTAGTCACGCAGCCGTAGGATGTTAAGGGTTTGGGCGAAATTTAAATCTTATTATTTATATTAAAACAATATTTAAATATAATTTAATATATTTTATTCTATTTTTTAATTAATAATTTAAATTGAAAATAAAGCTTTGTTGACTTGTAGTTAATTAAAATTTTTAAAAATACCACTCATCAATTTTATATATATATATATATATATGTAACTTTTTCGAGCCAAAGGAGCCAAACACGAACGAACAAATACTTGTTCGTGTTCGGCTCATTTATATGTCGAGCGCAAAAATTTTTTTCTTATTCGACTCGTTAACTTAGCTTATGATTCAAAACGAGCTTCTTAACGAGCCAAACATGAGCTGTTCGCAAACAATGAGCCGTTTTAACAGCCCTAACTATGGGCAACAACAGACTGATTTTATTTTTCTAAATGACAAGATTCCCTTAAACGAAGGAGTAATAACTCGAGATAAATCACTGACAATAGATGGACTCGGCCCTATCAGAATCCGTATAAACTATAATAGAGTGAGAGGTGTGACGAATGAACAATAAACTTGAGCCCGGTGTGCCTTTTAGGTAGTGGAGGATCCGATGGACAATGGTGAGATGGTGCTTGTAGGGGTCATACATCAATTGACTTATGAAACTAATCTATGACAAATATCCGGGCTCATATTGGCAAGATAAATGAGCTAATATACGAGGCATTGGTAGCACATTTTGTTCACTAAAATTACATTGAGAACTTTAAATAATTTCTCAATGGGTTATATCGGGACAACTATTAGTTTGTGAGGAAGTAGATTAGTCTCGGTTAGTAAATCCATCACATATTTGTTTTGGGAAAAGGCAAATGTCCCGAGATGACCGAGCTACTTCTTTGCTTAAAAAATACCGGAGGGAACTCATATCTTTCGTCTCAAATGACTTGGTGAGGATGACCTTGAGAGAATCCAAGGCCCTCAGATCGTTGCCTGTGAGAAAAAAGTGCCAAAATAGTCTCCAACTATTTACATTGGTTGTTTTAGTCGCAAATTTTATATAATCGCCAAATAGTTTCTAGATTTTTTAAACTGGGTTTGAAATAGTTTCTATTGAGGACTATTAGAGCTCAATTTTAATATATTTGGGACTATAACTACCCCATGTAAATAGTCAAGGATTATTTTGGCACTTTACTTTTATCTTGAGCACCATGTCATCAAAATGGACGATGTGGATGGCAATACGGTCACCGGAGTTTACTACTCCATCCTCATTGTCTATTTGAGGCAATACGGTCACCGGCAAATTGTTACCCGTGAGCACGATGTTGT